>JACN01084158.1:0-15685 GCA_000787155.1 Scartelaos histophorus | reverse complement strand
GTTTGTTTTTGTTTCAGTTTATATTTTGTTATGTCTAAAATATGGAAATATATATTATTGATTTATTTATTCCTCTTTTGACTTATTATTCAGTTATTACCAGATACACAGTGATGCTTTTCTATCAGGTGCCATGTTATTAAACATGTTATTAAATGTAAAAATGGGTTAAAAAAAACAAAAACATATCCGAACGGTTACTCTGAACGGTCACATCTGAGTATGGATGACTCTCAGATGTTTGGACAGGGAGTTCCAGAGAAGGACCTGTCCCCGCAGATCCCACATTTAGTCCAGGTGAGGAACACAGAAGGTTATAGGTGAAGACAGGAGGTTGTTTTCAGCAGTTTAGGTCAGTTGTGATTGTAATACATTTTATAAAACTGTAACTGAGTGTAGAGTCCTTTATGTTTTTTGGATCCTTTTAGTTTAGTGCAACTTTAGTCTAACTAATATTCTGGAAATGTGATTCTCCAAGTGTTTCCCAAGGACATGAATGTGTGTGAGGAGAGGTCTTAACTGGAATAACCACAAATATGTGATCCTGGCTCTGTCCTCTTACCCTCAGCTCCTCCCTCTCCTCCTCAGGCCCCTCCTCCTCTCACTGCAGAGGCTGGTCCACATGTGGTCTTCTGAGGACACATGAACAGAAGACTTTTTTTTTTTTCAGTGGGAAGAGAAACAATAGTCCCATTACACAACAGGGCTTTGTGGAGAACATGTGGAAGAAGTCAGGCTCTTCATAAAACTGTAGGTGACTCAACTCCACAACTCCCATCTCCATTTTAACACCATCTCAGAGTAAATCCAAGCAGTGAAAGGTCCTATATTACACAAAATTTACTCTTGTGAGCTTTAATGTTGCTACCTCATCAAAAACAGACCTGAAGTTGTGTTTTGTTTCATTCACTCATGTTTGAGTAATCTCTTATTAATAGTCTGTCTACATCTCCAAAGCTCATGGTGCTCTTTTCCACCTTGTGATGTCATGAAGTTGTAGTTTTCAAATAACAGCTGCTTTTAGCTTTAGTTCAGTAACGATTCCAGGCAATTCCAGAACTTAAATTATCCACATAATGGTGGATTGGAGGCAGGGGCCAGTCTGTCCTCCAGGTGGCGCCATTTGATCTATGAGAAGATTACGGGGGCCAGTCTGGACCCTAAATCACAGTCACAGATTATGTAACGTCTGTGTAAAGCCAAGGTTATCTGAGGACGAGAGCTTAAAAAAGAATCACTGGAACAGTGTTAAATGTTCATGGGAGATGTCACTGCTCTGCCTGGAATGTTCCACAGTATGGCATTAAACAGCTCTACTTTACATCTATTCAATTGCAGGTGTTTTAGAGCTCAAAAATACCTAGAAAAACAGACATTGTGGCGTCGCCTCTCCACAGATGTGACCTGAATACCTAGAAAAACAGACATTGTGGCGTCGCCTCTCCACAGATGTGACCTGTAACTTGGTCTGGTTTGGTCTCCATGAAGATAGAAAGGTTTAGGTTTAATGCCATACTGTGAAACATTCCAGACAAAGTAATAGCATCTCCATGGGGAAAAGGGTTTGACTAACCCTACACCATAAAAGCTACAAAGTAAAAAAAAAAAAGATTTTGATATTTCACCCATCATTAAGTTATCCCTAAAACAGTAAAACAGTTCATTTGTTTACTCACAAATCACATCCACTTTATTTCTATAACACATTTTATAAACATAACTGCACAGACAAATGAAAGCAATAAAAGACAGTAAATCATACATAAAAACAATAAATAAAAAGTGTAAAAATTATAAAACAATCAATAAAATAAAATAAGACACAGAAGAGTAGAGTACTCACAACTGTGTGTCTGTCTGTCTGTCTCTGTCTCTCAAAATGCTCTGTTCCACCTTGTGATGTCATGTAGTGGTAGTTTTCAAATTAACAGCTCTCTAGGGATTGGAAATTCCAGATCTGATTATACTAATGATTCTACACTGAATCCTTAACAAATAACAATTTTCACTTGACTTTTAAGTACATTTTACTGCTGTATTATCAGGTTAATAAATGAAGTAAAATATAGAAAATATTCTCATAATTAATTCCATTGTTGTGATAAATAAGTAAGTAAATATGATATATTTTCTAGTATTTACTGATGTATAATAATTGGTAAATGGTCACATTTTTATACAACGCTATTCCACCTTCAAGACTCAAAGTGCTTTACAAGGAACCACTCACACATTCACACACTCAAATTCATACACACATTCACACACACATTCACACACACATTCATACACCAGTGTACACAGACTTTGGGGGCGAGGTGGGTTAAATGTCTTGCCCAAGGACACAACGAAAGCATTCATTTGTGGGAGCTGGAATCCCACTGCCAACCTGTGGTTCAGTGGATCTGACCATTTACCAATGATGGTTTTTTTATGCTGAGACCCCCAAATCCGTAGACGTCGACTGCAGGGACTGATCTAGAAGGACTCTGGTATTCCTCAGTATTTGTGGGTTTCTGAGGAGCGACCGTAAAACCTTCAAACATGTTGGTGATTATAAAGTAGAACTTCCTCATTAAACACAAAACTTCCACTACATGAGGAAAATAAGTACATTTTGTCCATTCCTTTTAAATAAGTAGTTCTCACAGAATTATTTTATTTCAGTCTAAATATTACAACAGTTGTTTTAATATATTTTACTACCGCAGAAGTATTTTTTTCAGTGTAATGAAAGTGTGTGGCATGGAGCACTTCCTGTACAACATGACATCACAAGGTGGAACAGGGTGTTTTCTTTTTGAGAGAAAAGCACAGGCTAAATCTGCAGGGTTTGTGTGTTAAGCATTTGTGAATGAAACAAAACACAACTCCAGGTCTGTTTGTGATGAGGAAACATAGATCAGAAAATAGCGTCATATGAGTCCTTTAAGGCCCGTTTGAACGTAGAGAGTGAAAGGGTTACTGTAGCTGGAGTTACGTCTGGCTCATGGGGCATTCTGAGAGGGCGGAGACAGACTGTTACGTAAGTTTATCTCAAGTTTATCCAAGTTTGCCCACCGCTGCTTGCGCTGAGCCGTTTTGGATGGTGCGCACTTTTACGCACTTTGGAGACGGTATGGATATGTTTGTATTCGGGACTGAAAGCTCCTCGGATTCGCGTTTGGCCAGTCGCGGTTGTGATCAGCAATTTTTACGTGACGCTGTGAGTAGTGTTTACGTGACCACCTTAAATTGAAAACAAAGAAGAACGGGCTCAGCCAATTTAAACTCATTAAAAGATATTCAAATCAAATGGTGTTATAGAAGTTAACATGTTTTGTAAGAACGCAGCAATGGATACTACTCAGTTACACTTACTTGAGTATTTTTTTTTAAAGAAATTGTTCTTTTCAGAGTACTTTTTGTAGCATTCTATTCCTGCTTAAGTAATAGTTTACAGTACTCTTACTTGAGTAAAAGTTGTGTCTTCTCTTCCCACGAATAAATCAAAATGAAAACAAATGCTTTATGTTGACAATAAGGAAAGATTCAAATATAATTTTGTTTGTCACATTTTGTGTCGTTTGAAAACTCCAGAAACTCCTTTTGTCCTTCATGTTATATTAAATTCAAATTATATATTTTTTTATATTTTTTAGATTTTACGTAGATACATTTTACTTCAGTAGTACTTTTCCAAATATTTTTACTCTTACTTTAGTTGACTAATTTCTCGGACCACTACCTTGTACTTCTCCTTGACTAATTATTTTAAAGTAACCCTACTCTTACTTGAGTACAATTTTGGTAACTCTGCCGCCTGTTTTAGAGTTCTAGAGTAACGCAAAGAGAGAATTAGGAACTGGTACAACTCTAAAATCGAGTGCACTTCCCAAAATGCCATGTTTTCTGTAAATCTCACATGTTTATTATTATTGTTGCATCAATGAAAGAATTATGTAGGTTAAATTTGGTGTTACTATGGGAACCAGCTGGAGTAGAAGCAAAAAAGTGTCTCCGGAATGCGCAAAGGCGGCGAACCACCCCAAAAGCGCCTCTTCATCCAAACACAGCGCGCTATTCCGGCCGCTGTTCATCCATGGTCTCCTGCGAGCCGCGCGTAACCGTGCGCCACAGGACCGTCCCCGGGCGGAATCTGAGTGCGCAGCTGGGGACGAGAGCGCAGAGCCGGTCAGCGCGGTGAGACCTTGGAGGACGCACGGAGACACAGAGGAGGGAGGCGCGGATGAGCGTGGGCGGGCGTCAACAGAGCCACATGGAGGAGAACGGGACGTTATCCCGAGAGCACACTCAAAGACAGAACACAAGGTAGAATGTTGTGTGTGCCTGAACTTCATTGTACTCTCCTTGTCACACTTTTGTCTCTGTTTACATGTTTATCCCCATTTCCCAGCCTGATCCAATCCAGCATTTGCTTCCTGTTTTTCCTGCAAATGCCCCTCATTCCCTAATCATATATAAACTCCTTCTGCCCATTCAGTCTTTGCTCAATTGTTGATCAGTCTAGAGACACTCTCCAGCTCTGTATCTGAACTAATCCTGTTGTTGCCATTGTGTGTTCTGTTTCTAAATTATTCCCTCTTGGGTCCAGTTTTTGTGTTTATACAAGCTCGTTTCCTATTATAGAATTCCCAGTTTGGAGGATATTTTAATATACTAAAGACATATATTCCTTAGGTGTTTATGAGCCTGAACCTGTTGTAGGACTTTTGCTTGAACTGAACTAGTGTTTGGTTGCATTCCTTGTGTTGCATTAATGGTTGTAGAAAATAACCAATTACAAAAGTAAAGTACTATATTTAAGTTAATTTTGGGGTGTCTGTTTATTACTCTATGCTCTGTGCAGTTTTAAAAGAGGCACTACAGTCACACCTGAACCTGTGTTGCTAGAGCCTTAACCTGGAGATTGAGACACAAACAAGTTTGTCTCATTCTTTACAAATATCACTTTATTCCAAACCTAGACACTTTTCAGAATTAAAAGTGAATTACATTTTATTCTTAAAGTAAATTTGTATTACATTTATTGTACTGAAAAACCTAGAAAAAAAAACCAACAAAAAGCAACCGGGTGTGGGCTCGCACCTCTGCAACCTGACTCTTATTTGGCCTGAAGAATGGCCTCTTTCGCTTGTTTCCATGGAAATGTTCCTTTGGCTATTGTATTCTATGGAGAATGGTTTTATGTCCATGGAGTGATCATGATGCAGGGGCCCCTCCAGTTCCACACTGTTGCTTTAAGTCACAAAACAGAGGACTGCACATTCATACACAGAGGAAGTGACTTTTGTCTTTTTTGTCTCCTCAGTGGTCCTTCTCTGAGCTCTCTCTGCTCAGATGCCCTCCCACAGACCCCTCCCCTGCAGAGGCTGATGTTTCTCCACACACACACAGGTGAGTGAAGACTCATGAATAATACAGCCTTAGCTCAGATCAGCCTTGCTCAAATGGGCGAGCAACCAAGTCACATGATTACACTTCAGCAACTGAGTTTGAGAAAAAGGAAATTGCAAATAATCAACTAAAGCTAAAACGTATTAAGATAAAGAGGCCAAAATAATGATGAAAAATATAGAAATGTTCCTTGAACCTATCATTTTTTTCACACCTGAGTTGAAGCGAGTTTTCCTTTCTTGTGAGACCCAACAAATCTGCACCATTATCATTAACATGAACTGCAGCTCCTACAGGTTTCTTAACTGGCCCCAGCCCTACTCCTGATGACCCTGTGCAGGGGCAGGTACAGGGGCAGGTCAGTCACAGATCATTTCAGCCAAACCTGTGTGCCTCCCCTGAGCCTTAATCTACAGATAGAGACACATCCAAGTTCTTCTCATTCTCAGTTTATGGACAGACCAGGCCTCATGTGAACCTCCAGAATTCTCTCCCTGATCTGCAGAGGCTGCACTAGTACTGACTCAGGATTCGTGCAGGTGCTGGGGTTAAAGTAGTGAACATTGAGTAAATGCTTCTGTATCATTTGTCTTTCTCCTTCTCAGTGTGAGTAATGGGCGCCCCCTGCTGGCCATACCAGTGCAGTACAACGGCTCAGAAGAGGAGCTGATGGAGCGCATTGAGAGGGAGTTCAGCTGACCTCTGAGCTGCTCAGAGGTCAGCTGAACCTGCTCCACCTGCTCCACCTGCTCCACCTGCTCCACCTGCTCCACCTATCCACCATCTACAGTGTGAACCAGGCCATGGCAGTCCTTTTAAGACAGTCTGCCAACAGACTACCTACAGCTGTAACTCGAGCACTCTTCTTGTGCACTCGTCTCTGCATAGTTGTGTTCTGTGGCTTTTCTGACCACAGCTCCTCTGACCACAGCTCTTCTGGATGCCCGCCTCACACAGGAATGCACCGACATGAGACCAGCTGAGCACATACAGAACATGAAGCTACTGGACCAACAAACATTTACAAACTGTGAGATATTGTTTTTAAGTATCCCTGGTATGTTCCAGATTTATTCCAAAATATATTGACATCTGACCTCCCCTTGGACCCACTCATGTATTTGCTGGATGCATTTCTTGATGGTCTCTCATTATCAGTGGTTTCTGCTGCATCTTCTGCTAATGTTACTGTGGGAAATGATCACAAAACCTGAACCACCCACCATAAATCTGACAACTGCAAAGGTAAAAGGGGCTAACTTGAAAACTACCGCTTCATGACATCACAAGGTTGAACAGACCATTTTGAGTATTGGAGACGTAAATTGTTACTCAGACATGTGTGAATGAAACACAACTCCAGGTCTGTTTTTGAGGGTATGGCCCAGAGAATGTTGTAGAACGTGGAAGATAAAGTGGATAAAACAACTCAAATCAAGTCTCAGTACTTGATGTGGATGTGTAAATGTGGTCAGATACATTCAGAGCAATATTGGGAGTTTGATGGACAAATGTCATGCTCTGATTGGCTGACTTTTAAACTGAGAAGAACTGTGAAGAAATCCTTCACAGAGGGAGCGATGGATGCTTTTGGTGTCGATAAGATAACTGACTACTTCGGCGATGTAGTGCTCAAACCATGGCGAAAACATGAACTGTAACCTAAAAGCCATTTCCCAGGATCTAGAAAATACAAGTGTCATGGTAACCAAAAGAGCAGTAGTCGAGAAGACTCTAAAGGGCGCTGTGGAAACATTTCTGAAATTTTTTACTGGACAAAACAGCCTCAGCCCTAAAGGCCCAAAGCCCCAGTCTCAGGACATTCTGATGTGATGTGAAATGCAGATTTTTTTCAGGCATACTCTTGTTAATAAATATAGAAATAAAGTTCATTTTTAATCCCAAAATGTATGCAGTTATCTACATTTTGTACCTGTATTCATAGTATATAAACCTATTCTATATATTTCTACACTTTTTCTTCTGTTTATTGTTTGACTTCTACTCCCCCTTCTCCATAATCTCTTCAGCATCTGTAGCCCTTAGCCAGATTTGCATAATTATGAACAAATCTTTTGTTACATTTCATACAGTACATTGACCAACTGAAAAGAAAGATGTACAAATCCAGATTTTTTTTCCACATATTTTTGTCTTTTTTCACTCTCCACCATAGCAGCAGAACCACCAGAATGAGAAAACTTAGGTACTCTACGTACTTACTCTACGTAGGTTCAAGTGAAACAAAACACATGAACTTAGCTACTAAACTGTGTGTATGCTGTTTTGAGAGCATGATCTACTGTTCCTAGTAACTTTTTGGATTTTTTTAGTGCAAACTAGATATGCATTTGCAGATTTCTGTTTCTGTAGTTGGTGACACAACACAGAACTACCTTGATTAGGTATCAGAAACACCAGATTTCTGGTGTTTCTGATACAAACATATTGATCTCACACTCCGTCCTCCCCTCACTCGTGAACAAGACCCCAAGATACTTGAACTCCTCCACTTGAGGCAGGGACTCCCCACCCACCCAGAGAGGGCAAACCACCTGTTTCCAATCAAGAACCATGGCCTCAGATTTAGATGAGCTGATCTTTATCCCCGCCGCTTCACACTCGGCTACAAACCGCACCAGTGCTGCAAGTCTTGGTTCAATGAAGCCATCAGGACAACATCATCTGCAAACAGCAGAGATGAGATCCTGAGGTCCCCAAACCGGACCCCCTCCGGCCCCTGACTGCGCCTAGAAATCCTGTCCATAAACACTATGAACAAGACCAGTGACAAAGGGCAGCCCTGGCGGAGGCCAACACGCACCGGGAACAGGTCTGACTTACTGCCGGCAATGCGAACACAGCTCCTGCTCCGGTCATACAGAGACCGGACAGCCCTTAGTAAGGGGCCCTCGTCCCTGTACTCCCAGAGCATGAGGGATCCAGTCAAATGCCTTCAACAGATCCACAAAGCATATATGGATGGGCAAATTCCCATGAACCCTCAAGCACCTGATGGAGAGTGTAGAGCTGGTCCTGTGTTCCACGGCCAGGACGAAAGCAGAGCATACAGAGCCAGAGAAGCACAAGCAGGTTTGTCTTCATTGGATCAGAGCAGCCTCAACACCACAGTCTCTGCATTCACTCTGGTGCTGAGCTGAGCCACCGTTTGCTTATCAGACACTGGGGGGAAAAGGAGCTCAGTAAAGTACTGTACTTAAAGGTGTGTTGTGTAACTTTTCTGGTGGAGGGTCCATCGTTTGCTTTTTCCTGTGGATATGGCACTGCTCTGTCTGGAATGTTCCACAGTATGACATTAAACAGCTCTACCTTACATGAAGGTGGTTTTATAGCTTTAACGGCCTCTAAACACCAAAATCACTTTTTTCAACTGAAAAAAGTAAATGGGTCCAAAATAAAATTGTCCCTGGCTTTTAGCTTTTTAGTACATATTTGTTAAAAATCTGACTTGCATAAAAGTTGTGCCTGTGCTTCTTTAGGATCAACTATATCCAGAGCATTTGAATTTCCTAGTTGGACTAACAGTCCCAGTGAGTCAGATGCAAGTTATTACATGACAAGCATAATCACTGGCGTCTATGAGCAATACGTGGGGAGCCCCTCTCAGCCTTGCCCTAACCTGGCACCCCCAGTCACTGCCATGTCCCGTCTGGAGAAAAGGGATCCAAGCACAAATGTTTTCTCTGTTTCAAAATCCAGAGCACACTGGCCCGCACTGGACTGCACTGCTGCATTGTTGTGGCTGTCAGTCGACTGTCAATCATCATCATTTTTTTTTTAATCTGAGTATTTTTTTAATCTATACTTTTACTTAAGTAACACGATTGAGTATTTCTTCCAGCACTGGTCATGTGTAGTAATTTCCCTAAAAATGTTTTCACTCTTTTTAATCTGAGTATTTTTTTAATCTGTACTTTTACTTAAGTAACACGATTGAGTATTTCTTCCAGCACTGGTCATGTGCAGTAATTTCCCTAAAAATGTTTTAACTCTTTTCTAGACTGCTACTTTGTACTTGTACCCATGTTGAAAGTAACACAATTTACAAAAAACAAAAACAAATGCAGTTACAACACTTTTCATATTTATGTCATTTACAAAAAACACAGGCCTGTACTAAACAATTCAAAAAACTATTCACACAGCAGAATAAAAGGTATGACACTGTATCATGCCAAGATGAGATACAATACTTACAATATAATACTCTTTAAAGTGCATATGACACATGCACTTGGACAACTCATTTCACTAAAACATATTTACCATGTTATAACATTGTGTTCCACTGTGATTTTAAACTCTATACACCTTCACTAGAATCTTTCAGATGATTTCAGCCCATGATTTACCAAACTCTGAAGTGACTCATTGTTTAGCCTCATTAAAATGGCTTCACTCAAAAGTAGTTTTCAAGTGAACAGCTCTTTTTACCTTTTGTTCACTAGATATGGTCAATTCCAAAGCTGAAATCATCCCAGTGATTCTAGTCAAGGTGTATGGAGTTTAAAAACAGTGGAGCACTTCCTGTATTGCCACATGACATCACAAGGTGGAACAGAGTGTTTTCTGTTTGAGAGATGCTTAAATCTGCAGAGTTTGTGTGTTAAATGTGTGAATTAAAGAAAACACAACTCCAGATCTGTTTTTGAGGAGGCAACAACAAACATTATAACATGGCTTAAAGGTGCATTATGTAACTTTTTGGTCTGGTCCATCACCTGCTTGTTTCCATGGATACGTCATCGCTCTGCCTGCAATGTTCCACAGTATGACATTAAACAGCTCTACTTTAAATTAAATCAATTACAGGTGTTTTTATAGCCCAATAAATACCTAAAAAAAGGCTCATTCTGACTGTGAGCGGGGCCGCCTCTCCACAGATCTGACCTGTAACTCGGTCTGGTTTGGTCTCCATGAAAATAGAAAGGTTTAGTGCCATAGTATGAAACATTCCAGACAAAGAAATAATGGAGACAAGCAAGCAACAGAGACTCCATCCAAGTTACAGGAATTGAATTTGTGTAATTCAGGACTTTGAAATATGCTTTAGTGAAATGAACCGTTTCAATTGTCATATGGACTTGAAAGCATAAAATATCCCCTTTAAAAGGAGGATGTGTGTGTGTGTGTGGGGAAGAAGAGGGGGGTCAGTCAGGGTTGCTTCTTGGAAGGCCTGTAGAAGCACATGCGCGTGTGGACAGCGCTCTGGAGTTTGGTCGGGAGTAGAGGCACCTGAGTCCGAAGGGAGTCACAGCCCTGAACTGTCCTGGCAATGTAGTCCTCACAAATCCTACAGAGACAGAGGGTAAAGAGGCTGCTTCATACACATACAGCACAGAAATGCATGCTTTTCCACCACTTATCACATTTTACATTAAGAAACCACCATCCAAAATCCAAAAAGTATAGAAAATCAAATGCTAATCAGTATTAAAGGCCGTCACACACTACAGGAGAATTTGCCTGATTTTGGCTTCTCGAGTTCAGGGAGGTGTGACTCGACTTTGCTCCTTGTGTGTGTTAGATCAAACATCAGCAACGTTAAGGTAACAGCCAATAAAACAGAGCGTCAGGGGCAGAGGAGGGACGGACACAGAGATGCAGAACATGAAAATAATGAGGCGACTTATTCACTTGTCTAAAAGTTGTAAAGTTTAACTGCAGTGTCTCATTCACATTATCCACAGAATTTGTCCTTCGCAAATAATGACATCCAGTCCACAAAACAGAGCTGTGAATTTGAGACGTTCTTTGAAAGTAAAAAGGTGAGAGAAACTTACTTATGTTTTAAGACTAGATACCGAAATTTTTGACAAAACATGGAAAGAATGGCTAAATTATGTGAAACCAATAAGATCGGATTTCATCTGAGATCAGAGGGAGAAAATAATAATAAATAAAAAAAAAAAAAAATTCCCCTATGTTCACATGCTACTGTGTTGTACATTTTTTTGTTTGTTTTGTAATTTTTATTTTATTTTATTTTATTTTTTTCTCTTCCTTTGTGATGACATTAATGAATAATTTTTGTAAATGTAAAAATGTTATTCCTTTTTCTCTTAGAGGACAATAGTTGTGAAAGCTCTCAATGTGAAATATTTTTGTGTATTGTCCTGAAAAACTGAATAAACAAACAATTAAAAAAAAAAAGAAAGTAAAAAGGCGAGATAGTTCCTCACATGTGTCTGTTTCGAGGTGAACCTGCAGATTAGCGATATTGACTCAACTTCCTGTGGACCAGCCTTCTGTGCATTAAAAATCCTGTATCTGAAGTACTGGTATACAGTACACCACATTTCACATATAATAATAACACAGTCTCGACTTGATCTTTGAACACTTCAGAGTCTCAGAGCGAGTGGTTTTATTGTAGACAGGAAACAGCTGATGCCATCGCGCTCACAACTTTATATCCTGTGGTCCCCAGACAGATCCCACGGCACTTTTTGAGATCAGAGACTTAAAATCTCTTAAGATTCTCCTAATGTCTCCCGCGTGTGCGTTCTGTCTTATGCTTAAAAATAGCTTAAGTCTGAAAAATCCTGTAGTGTGTAGCGACCTTAAAACTATTAATGAAACTAGATACTCATTTGAACAGGTATTGATTCTAAAAACAATCCCATTGACAGGACAGACATTAACATTTCCCGAGTGTCTTTAGATTGAACCTGACTGTATCAGAACAAGTGTAAGAGCACTTAGACTAGTATGGGGATTACACAGATATAAGGCCAGATATAAGGTAACATACAAGAAAGTACTACCATTTAATGTTGAAAATCACATTCTATTGTCTAAAGAAAGAGTCATTGTGGTATCAGAATCAGTACTGAGTATCGAGCCTATTTTTTAGTACCGAATGTGATGTCATTTAACTGAAAAAACAAAACATTTAATTGTGACTTTGGGTGAGGCGGGTGAAGTGTCAACAACTTGGTGACACTTATTAATACTTAAGATTTCAGTGTGTGTAGAAAAGCATCTATTGTAATTCCCAGTACTGAGATGGAGAGAAAATGGTTCATGGTTTAATATTTGTAACACGTTTGTGATTTGAAAATTTACATTTTGATCTTTGTTAAAATCACTATATTTGCAGCTTTATTAGATCTCAAAATCTGTGCAAAATACTTTAATTTTTTACTCTTTAAGTATATTTTTAAACAGGTACTTTAATACTTTACATATTATGCAATTTACTATTAGTTAACGTGTTATCAACAACTTTGTAAAGAATTACTGGGGCTGGAGGTGTACTTTCAACATTTGTTTTATATCCGCAGCGGGATTTGAACCACCAACCTTCTGATCAGAGGAGTTCTTACCTGGAGAGAGGATAAGGCTGCATCTGGAAAACTAAAGCGTCATTACAATGGCCCTGAAACACACAACACACAAGGATAACTTCAGTACAAAATGCACTTCTTGTCTTCCATTCTAGAGTCACACATGTTGTATGAAAGGTTTCAGAGGCCCTCGTCTGGACACTGTCAGAGCTGCTAGAGGAGCCATCGGTTGCAGAGTAACGTTACTTCAAATAATTTGAGTAGTATGGATTTTTTAAGTTGGGGTAAGTGATTCGTGACGTCATCCCCCCAGAAGTGTGCGTCTGAGATGAAACATCGATTGAGATGCCAGACTGTTGCGTCATATACGGACTGAACCAGGACCGAACCAGGACTAAACCATGACTGATCCCAGGATTGAACCAGGGGGACTAAACCAGGACTAAAGCAGGACTGAAACAGGACTAAACCAGGACTGAACCGAGTCTAAACCATTACTACACCAGGTCTAAACCATGTCTTAACCAGGACTAAACCAGGTCTAAACCAGGACTAAACCAGGTCTAAGCCAGGACTACACCAGGTCTAAACCAGGACTACACCAGGACTAAACCAAGTCTAAACCATTACTACACCATTTTAAACAAGGTCTAAGCGTGATCGGGGATTGACTGCGCCCCGTGGGGCGCTGAGCTCTGTGCTGGTCCTTTCTCCTGCAGTCACCTGACAGTATATGCAAGCGCAATGTCTGGGTCCGTCCCGCTACTCAGTTCTGGTTCAGTTCTGGTTTAGTCCTGGTTTAGACCTAGTTTAAACCTGGATTAGATCTGGTTTAGTGATGTTTTAGTCCTGTTTTAGTCCTGGTTTAGTCCTCCTGGTGCAGTCTTGGGATCAGTTCTGGTCCCCTCATTTCGCAGGTCACTCTAGGACAGTACTGGAGAAAACAGGTGCCAATAGCTTTGGTTTGACATTTAAGTTTTTGGTTATTTTATATTTGTTTGTTTTTTTTTTTATATCTCACGTCGGGAGAAGTGGGTGGTACCACCGCATACCATGCCCACCACACCCCTGCTTTAAATAATGTAACTCAAGTACAAGTGTGAAGTAACTTAAAAGTGCACTGTGTAACTTTTCTGGTGGTGGGTCCATCAAATGCTTTTTTCCCACTGAGATATTATTGCATTGTCTGGAATGTTTCACAGTCTGGTTTTAAACATTTCTATCTTCACAGAGACCAGACCAGACCAAGTTACAGGTCAGATCTGCGGAGAGGCGACTCGCTTACAGTTAGAATCCCTGTTTTTCTAGGTATTTTAGAGCAGTAAAAACACCTGTAATTGACTACATTTAAGGTGAACTGTTTAAAGTCACACTGTGGAACATTCCAGGCAGAGCAATGTCATCTCCAAAGAAACAAGCAGGTTAAGGAACCTCAACCCAAAAGCTATACAGTGCAGAGTAACACCTGATTTCAGTGTTTCTCATTACTAGAAAAGACTACGGTGGCCCTACATAATCTAAAAAGAACATGGTCTAGACTTCAGTTCTTTATAACTTACTTTATAAATAATAGAAAAAGTTACTACACTTTTCTGTTAAACATGAAATACACACAATAAGTGACATTTAAACCCCACAATGTGTATATTCATATATAAAAGAAAAAGAAAATTATGAATATAGAAAGTATTTGAGCCACCACAGCCTGAACTGAATGAATGAATTGAAAGGGAAACGCTGCGATTCACACTTTAAAGTGAATGTAATTCAAAGGAGAAAACATTAAATAAATCACAAAATCTGGTGTTTTCAAAGAACAGACACAAAAAGGAGACAAACTAAATAATTTTGTGTTTAAAATTCAATAAAAAACATTTCAACATTCAAAATAAAAATTTCAGCTTTTAAATATTGAAAACAAATATTTTCAAGTGTAAAAAAAAAAAAAAATCGCAGTAAGGATTCAAGATGTCATGTCAGAGGCAATCAATCCAGGAAAGCAGCAGAAAATGGTGCAGTGAAGCGATCTGATTGGTCAGAAAATGCCTCATCCAAACCTCTGTCCTCCTCACTCACACCCACACAGGATCGATTGCTTCTGCCTTGGCATCTTGGATCTTTATTGCAAATTTTGCACTCTCAATTTTGACTGAAAATATTTGTGCTGAATATTTAAAAGCTGAACTTTTTTTTTTGAATTTGAAACACGTTAGAAAATGTATACTTAAAATTTCAGCAAATAAATTCAGAATAACAATAATACATTTTTCAGAGTTAAAAAAAATTCAAAGTGAGAAATTCTGTGATATTTAAAATTCAAAATCTAATGGAACAAATTATCTTGCATACAGTACTACCAAATTGAAAATGACCACATTGATGCTGAAACCTCTGAAACTTCTGAAACTTCTGAAACCTTGGACCACTACTGCTGTACATAAATAAGAAATTACATCGACACAAAAGAAAGTGCTACCATTTAGCAGTGAAAATCTTGTTTTGATTAGACTTTTGAGAGTCAAAGTGCTGTAGAAAGTAGCGTCAGAGTACTTACAGTGTCCACGAGCAGAATGTAGTCACAGCTGCCTCCAAACACAATGACATCCGAGTCCCTGCCTGGACACGCCGTGTGCCACAGCCTGAGGAGGCAGCAGGAGGTTAAAGTGCGTATGACACGTTTGTATGATTCTCTAATTCTCACTTTATTTGGTGGAATGATACCTGTTATAAATATAAATCAGAGATTTACACCAGTCAAGTTTCAGTTTGTGAAAATAAAGTTACAAAATATGTTGAAAATTACAGGAAGTAATCATTCCTCAGATACTTTATACATAATTTCAACTAAATAAAGGTGCTTTCCTATATTTCATACATACATAATTCATACAACATTCATACAGTCATACATAATAATTTCTGTGGCCCAGGGTATATATGGTTGCAATGTCATGACTTACAACCAGGAAGTAAAATTT
>JACN01000405.1:0-45613 GCA_000787155.1 Scartelaos histophorus | reverse complement strand
AGTTTGCCCACCCCTGGTCTAACCCATATAGGTCAAAAGAAATTTCAGACTAAGCTAGGGCTAAACTAGGACTAAACCAGCACTAAACCAAGACTAAAGCAGGACGAAACCAGTACTAAACCAGACCTAGAGCAGGACTAGATCAGTGTTAAACCAGGACTAGACCACTGTTAAACCAGTGCTAAAGCAGGACTAGACCAGGACTAAACCAAGACTAAAGCAGGACTAAACGAAGACTAAACCAGGACTAAACCAGCTCTAATCCAGCACTAAACCAGGTCAAAATGAGGTCTAAACCAGGTCTTCCCACAGTTATAAAGTTGTGATTATGGAGAACTCGAATAAACATTAGTCCAGAGTTCAAATACACGGACACAGGTGAACATTACAAACACTTTTATGCTGTAATACAGACTCTGAATAAGCGTTTTTTTAGGGTCCTAGTCCTTAAAGAGGATTTTTTTACTTCTGCTAACACATCACAAATTTAAATCACCACATTACCTTTTATTGCTTTGAAAATGCCATATTTGCCAAAAAACGTATTAACTGTTACAACCCGGCTCTGCTAGGGTGTGGGAAGTAACAAAAAACACCAAAAAACGAGTGATTAACTAAGGGACCCAAAAATAAACCAAAACCACGAGTGTCCCAAAGAAAACCACAAACAACAAATAATAACAGTGAGAAAACCACAAACCCACAAACAGAATCGAGTGACCAAATCAAAAAGCACAAACCAGAACTAACTAAACAAAACCGAGTGTCTCAGCCACACAGGAGTCACATACAAGTACAAATACAAACAGAGTGACTGACACAAATGAGACACATTGGCATACTGGCCACAAAGGCCAGCAGCCCCAAACAGGTGCTGGTGATCTTCTTAAATAGGGGGATGAGGCTGGGGGTGTGGCCAGGTGTAGAGGTGCTCCAGGGCTCTTGCAGCACGAACAAAATGGCCAGCAAAACACACAAAAATCCAAACTGATTTAAAAATAACATGTTTTGTAAGTTTCACTCTGGGTCTCCCTTCCCTTTGCTCTCTGTGCTAAGTCCCTGCCCCTTCAGAGCACTATCGACAATTTGCATTAATTAACAAATGATATATTTACTTTGATTATAAGATTTTATATGAGACAACAGCAGTGAGTTTGCAGAAGAGTTGGTATAGTTTGGTATTTCCATTTAAAAACTCCTAAATACCTAGTACATTTTTCTGTATAAATATTATATAAATATGCATAAATCATAGTTTTAGCATGAGCTTCCCCTGCAGGTGTGTCTTGTGAGTGCAGTTTGGGTCAGATGCACGAATACAGAGATATGAAAAAGTTTTGAAAGCTTTTAGACCGATTATTCACCGCAATGAGTTTCGAAGCACTTTTCACAACTTTCAGAGGCCAGAGCAAAGTTTTGGCATCACGGTAAAGCTAACAGCAACCACTAACATGCTAACTGTGCGCTTTCTGATCCAAAGACAATAAAACAAATCGATGCAGTCCGTAAACAGTGGACTTGTACAGCTGTTTATACAATACATATGTACTGCGGGAAAAAGATTACCCAAATACGTGGAAAAAAGCGATGGTACTGCCCCTTTAAGTAACACTCGTCTAACTCATCAATAACCGTCCAAAAGACCATTATTTATGAGCCGATTCCACTCTTTTCTTAAACTCCGACTGGACAAAAACTCCAAATTCCCATATTACATTTATTTCCAATCCATTTGAGCCTGCACCGTGTGATTGCTATAGATTTTCAGGTAAAAAAGAAAATATGCTGCAAAGGGCGACTTATCAGACAACGCACAAAAATCAATGTCTCCTCTGCTCCTGCAAACCAAATCTAATGTAAAAGGTGGAGCAGGAGTGAGGAGGCACAGCTGAGGAGAGGGTCACACACACAGGGACGTCCAAAAAATAAGAATATTGTGACAAAGTTGAAGTATTTTTTGTCGCTTACTTCACAAAGTCAAATTTGTAGATTATATACGTGTAACTTTACTGATGGAGAGTCTGTCAAATGCTTTTCTCCCTGGAGATGTTACATGATACAGATGTCAACATGCTGCTGTTTTTTCAAGGCATTTTTGAGCTGTAAAACCACCAGTAAATGAATAAATGTAAAGTAGAGCTGTTTAATGTCACACTGTGGAATATTCCAAGTGCACCAGCCAAAGGGACGACCGCACCCTTGAAAGGACTAAGGTCTAAACCAGGTCTAAACCAGGTCTAAATCAGGACAAAAAGCAGAACTAATCAATGTCTCAACCAGGTCTCAACAAAATCACATCTAAATAAAGACAAAATCGGGACTAAACCTGGTCTGGACACAGTTTAAACCTAGTCTAAACCAAGTGAAAACCAGATCTAAACCAGAACTCAACCAAGACTAAACTAGGTCGATAGAAAATCTAAACCAAGTCAAAACCAGAACAGAACCAGGTCTAAATATGGACAAAACCAGGACTAAATAAGGACAAAACCAGGATTAAAACAGGTCTGGACCCAGTATAACCCAGGTCTAAACCAGGTCTAAAACAGGTCTACACCAGGTCTAAACCAGGTCTAAAACAGGTCTACACCAGGTCTAAACCAGGTCTAAATCAGTAAAAAAGCAGAACTCATCAATGTCTCAACCAGGTCTCAACAAAATCACATCTAAATAAAAACAAAATCAGGACTAAACCTGGTCTGGACCCAGTTTAAACCAAGTCTAAACCAAGTCAAAATCAGATCTAAACCAGATCTCAACCAGGACTAAACTAGGTCGAAAGAAAATCTAAACCAAGTCAAAACCAGAACAGAACCAGGTCTAAAACAAGTCTGGACCCAGTCTAAATCAGGTCTAAACTAGGTCAAAACCAGATCTAAACCGTGTCAAAACCATAATAAAACCAGATCCAAGCATCCAGAATTCAAACCAAACACTTCTGTAGTGTCCCTGAGCAAAACATTTCATCCATAAGTTGACACGTTTTACAGTGAACCCTAATGGAGACCAAGTACACAACTGTCCTGTCTCCCTGAACCCAGTGACCCCCCCACACGCACGCACGCACGCGCGCACGCACACACGCACACACACACACACACACACACACACACACACACACACACACTGAAGTCTGTATCCATACGTCTTATTAAACAGACGACACACAATGACATAAGAGCTTTTTATGAATAGATTATGATTTGTTCTGGCAATTCATTAACATTATGCTAATTTATAACTCCAACTACAAATCCGTCTATTCACACTTCACATCACTAATTCACACCAACAGCTGCTACGATGTCAGTCTCTCCTGCAAACTGCCTGCCATTTCCAATCAGCAATGTGTTTCAACTCAACACGTTTTTGTATAGCAACAGCAAAAGTTAACAAAATAGTTGATATAAAGATCCAATATTACGTGAAATTAACTCCCGAGAGGTTTAAGTCACATTAAAATGTAGTTACATCGTCAAAAACAGACCTAGAGTTGTGTTTTGTTTTATTCACATGTTTGAGAAATCCTTTATTATTTGTCTGTCTACATCTCCAAAGCTGAAAATGCTCTGTTCCACCTTGTGATGTCATAAGAAGCGGTAGTTTAAGTGAACAGCTCAAGTAACAATCAGCAATCCCACAGCTGAAATGATCCATATGATTCCAGTAAAGGCTTACGGAGTTTAAAAACACAGTGGAGCTTTCCTGTATTACCAGGTGACATCACAAGGTGGAATAGAGAAGAACCTAAGACTGTCTGTAAGTTTGTGCGTTAAACATGTCTGAATGAAACAAAACACAACTCCAGGTCTGTTTGTGATGAGAAAACACTATAACATTACATGACATGCAAACTTTAAAGACGCATTGTGTAACTTTTCTGGTCAAACACTTTTCCTCCATGAAGTTGTTGGCATTAAACCTTTCTATCTTCATGTTACAGGTCTGATCTGTGGAGAAGCAACACAATCACAGTCAGAATTCCAGTTTTTCTCAGTATTTTTGAACAATAAAACCACCTGGAAATGAATAAATGTAAAGTAGAGCTGTTTAATGTCACACTGTGGAATATTTCAGGCATAGGAATGGCGTATCCATAGAAACAAGCAGGTGATGGACCCCCAACCGAAAACCGAAAACATTCATGACTACAGTCCACTCTGAAAAGTCCTGATATCTTACACCATATAATAAGCAGAAATTGTACTTTAGTAATATTTGTACTGAAGTAACAGTAGAGTCAAATTTGTGCTTCCTCTTCCCACTGTAGGTCTAAAGTGACAAAATCTTTACGTGACTTATAAAATGATTTGATTTGTTTCTTGCAGCTCCTTCAGATACAATTTTATTTGTCTCATTTTTGTAGTTTATACTTTGAAAACACCAGATTTACTCCATTATTTGACATTTAGTCCTTCACATTACATTAACTTCATAGTACGAGTACGAGTTTTCCCAAATATTTTGCTTTACTTGTAATTTCAAATTTGTACTTCAGCTTAATTTTACGTAAAATTAAGTATAATTTTGACTACTTTACCCATTTAAAAGAGCAGAAAATTGAAGGTGCATTGCGTAACTTTATGGTTGTAGGTCTGTCAGCTGCTTTTTGCTATGGATATGCCATTGCTGTCTGGAATGTTCCACAGTGTGACATTAAACAGCTCTACTTTATATTTATTCAAGTACAGGTGGGTTTACGGAGCAAAAGTAGCAAGAAAAACAACATTTTGGCTGTGAGCGGGGTCGCCTCTCCACAGATCTGCCCTGTAACTTGGTCTTTTTTGGTCTCCATGAAGATGGAAAGGTTTAATGCCGTACTGTGAAACATTCCAGACAAACCAATAACATCTCCATGGACCCCCATCAGAAAAGTTACACAGTTTGCCTTTTAATCTGAGTATTTTGAGCAAGAATTATAAAAAAGTTTGTCCCAAAATCACAAAAACACGTCTTGTCCATCCACACATCCATCCGCTGCATTGAGCATCCTTTAACTTTCACTTTTGGCTGCAGTTATCGAGGTACCTCGTCGTCTGTGAGCATCTTTGTTTTTCTTTGTGTCCGAAAAACAAACCGAAAAACAAGATTACGCGCGGGTGTCTAGTCTGAGCAGCAAACCCGACGTTACCTCTGGATGAACCAAAAGCGCCGTGCGACCTGCCACTACACACCGGGCAGAGGCGCGCGTTTCCCGGTATGATTGATTGGTCTGAGGGGGTCCTACCTGTGAGAAGCGCCGGACAGGAGCGGGGTGATCGTCCTTCCCCAGTCCAGACTAGTCCCAAAGAAGCGGTGGAGACGCGGCGGAGACGCGGCGGAGGAGGCGGCGCGGTACAGATCCTACACAGAGGTTTCCTGGAGAGAGGAGCGGGCAGACAGCGGCAGCAGAGCGCGGCACAAGAGCACAGGACCCGGGCGCAGCGCAGACACATGCAGGCACCAGGGCGGACGCGAGAGGGCGCTGTGGAGCCACATGGAGACAGCGCCGGGCACGTTCAGAAAACCTACGATTCACAAGGTTATGACCCACTTCGCTTTAAAAATCATAAAACCTACTGTCAACACGAATTTCATTTTAATTAGGAATAAATCATATGAATTCACATGTCATTTTGTTTAAAATCAATTTATCAATTTAAAGTAATTGTAAGATTTAGAATTTTCCCAGATATGTTCAAATCAAATACAGTTTAGGCCTATGAAGTGAAACTGTAATCCTGATTTATTCTTAATTACAATTGTGATTCTATTTCCTCTAAAAAAAAATAATAATAATAAAATAAAAAGGTTGGTGTAGTAATTCATTAAAAGAGAAAAAGCTCCATGTGCTCAAGGAGTAGGCATATATGCAACAACAGACAGTCTCTTACCTGCTTTATTAAAAGAGTGTTCCATTGTGGATACAAGAATAAACTTTTCACAGAACTAAACACAAAATAAATAACTTAAATGAACTGCACAAGAACCTCCATGTGCACTACACTCAAGTCTTCCCCTAGTTGACAAACCCAGGTACCCTCTATTAGGGATGGGCAAAATTAATCGTGAACAAGGCAGTCACGTGATGAGATCTCATTCCGAGGTGGTGACGTCAGAGTGGGTCACCCACCTCCAGCGCTTATAAGCACTTTGAACTTGCGGTGGCACTTGTGGTGTTGTCCGCCTTTGTAGGAGTTAGCGAATCAGTGAGTTAGGAAGTTAGTGGCATAATTTTGTCAGTAGGCCACTAATGTACTGGACCAAAACAAAAATGTTGTACCCGACCCTATAAACTGACGCCAAAAGTTCCCTGTGCTCCCCGGCATCCTTAGTCCCATGTGAGAGAGGATTCTTTCAAAAAAAAAAAGGAACCGCCTCAGCCCTAAAACCCTGGAAAAAACTGCATTTCTAAATAAAAGTCAGTGAAAGAGATATTTGTGTGACTTTTTTTTTTTTTTTTATACAGGCCTTTGCAAATAACCAATGTGTTAGTTGAAATAATGTAGACTAAAAACACAGCACAAATGTGTTGTAATGTGTGCAAAGTAACATCAGGTGGCAGCAAAGTGAGATCTCATTACTGAATCACATTTTAAATCACTTGGCTGTGAGGTCTCATCGTCTCTTGCAACCTCATTTTGCTCATCCCTACCTTCTATACTTCTTGGCTTCTTCTACACGTGAATACAAACTTCCTTTTACAGGTCACAGGTAACTTTAAAAAATCTAAGCTGACCATTTCCTTTATAAGAGCCTAAGTTCCTGTTAGGGTCCTGTGGTTGTTCCCCTCCGTTTTGTGTTTTTCTGCAGAGCTGGTGTGATGGGGGCGTGGCTGGAGCTCCTGTTGCAGATCCTGATCCTGATCAGAGCCAGAGTAAAGACCTCACCCTGCCTTCTCTGCCCTGCCACATTATTCCGTCTCTCGCGGTAGTGCTCAGTGCTCAGAAGAGTTCCTGCCTAGTCACTTGTCTCCATTGCTGTAACTAATCTGTCGTCCTCTCTCCAGATCATTGCTGCAACCAGACCAGTCTGTCTCCAGCCAGCCTCCAATCTGCCCTCGTCACTCAGCCTGCATCTGTGTAATAAACTGTTTAACGTGTAACCTGCATCTGTCTCTGCTTTTGGGGTCCACATTGCAAAAACCTGACAGCTCCTATGAATCAGAAACACAAAAACCATGAAATAAAAACAAACATCTTACCTTTTTCCTCTCTACATCTGAAATGTGTTGAACTGAAATTGGCAAAACTAAAATAAACATAACCGTGTGCTGTATGATGAGCTGTGTAGTAAATGAAAATAACATGAGTGTAATGGGACACAGGGCCACTGTGTCACAGTCAGACACAGGAGAAGTTTCACTTTAAACGTGAACTATGTAACCTTTCTGGCAGAGGGTCCATCATCTTTTTTCCATGGAGATGTCTTGTTTTGAGAAACCACAAATTGAGTTTGTTAATATTCCTGTTGTACACCTGTTCATTCCGGCTCAAAATGGAGGTGTATTACTTTAATCTGATCTGATGAAACAGCCAAAGCCGCTCTGCTTCTCCAGAATCCGCTCACTCATACTACTCACTAATACAACATGAACGGACAAAACAGGCCTTTCACATTTCATTATTTCCTGTGACAACTTTGATTATTGGTTTAGTTTGAGCTCCCTTGGTAACCATGGAAACAACCTTGGTAAACAAAGATTGGGCTGGAGTGTTTTGGGTCTTTTTGTCCGGAGAGATTCTGGCCTTGGTGAAGCGGTGAAAACATGAGGAGAAGTGAATGGTTTATTTTGTTGTTTGTTTGTGAAGGAGAAAAATCAGAAATCCCAAGTGTGTTTTGTCCAAATAAAGCTCGTCCTCTGATCCAAACACAGCCCGTCGCCATGGTAACAGAGTGTCATCTCTCCCTGTCTGTTAATGGAGCCAATCAGGGAGCTGATTGTGCCTTTGTCAGCTCCATCTATTTACTATATTTTATCATATGTTTTGCATAATTCAGACATTTTTCAATTGTTTGGCTCTTTGCATTATTTTCTCATGTTTACCTTGTGTTTCATATTGTGCACAAAACTATTACAGAGCAGCCAAAGCAAATAAGCTGCATTCACAATTGATTTGGTCCTGTTTTAATAATTCATAGGAGGTACAGAGCATCTTTAAATACACAGAAAGCACTTTACACTCTATTATTATGTCAGTCCATACTCAGTGGTGGAAGAAGTAGCTCAGTTTTGTTACTTACATAAAAGTACACATACTGAAGCAAATAAATACACAAAGTAAAAGTATCACATGAAAAAAAGTATTTCACACAGATTTTGAGGTCTTCCAAAACTTCAAATGTTGTGATTTTGATGCAGATTTGTGCTGAATTCAATCAACAGAAAACAGCAAAATAATTTATTAAGCTGTTTTTATTTGTATATTTTTTTTCTTTTGTCAGTCTTTTTAGCTGGTCTGGTCTGGTCTTTACAGACATTTCAAATTTTAAATAATTATGTAAAGATTATAGAAAGTAGATACCTGCTCTCAAATGTAGCAAAATTTTAAAAGCAAAAAGAATCCATGGACTAGCCAAACCAACCCTGCTTCAGAGATCAGACATAGATGTGCCCTTTTAGACCTCGTGTGGACCTTATTTCTTATCTTATTTGTAAAGGGACGGCAAATACTGTATTAATGAACATTTCAAATTTTAAATAATTATGTAAAGATTATAGCCAGTGTGTCAAATCATCTACAGGGCGGGGGAAAGTACAGCAATAATCACACAAAAGGACTTTGAAGTTAAGAGTAAAAGAAAATCTGAATGTTTAGTCCTAGTTTAGATCATAAACTGTATAAAGAGTTGAACTAAGTGAGTGTGATGTCGCCCACACTGCTCATCTCCAGTCAAATGAAGCTCATGGGGGCTGGCAGCTATACATTACAAAAAAAGCTTGGCCAAAATGTAAGATATAAACACTTAAATCTATCAGAAAATGACTTAAAAGTAGTGAAATTATCTGTTAAACTCCTTCTAGATTAGAATAAAGCAGTGTCTGGTCTTGTAAGTAGAGAATAAAGCTGAAAACAGGATGAATAACCTAACAGTTATAAAATCTTGGCCAGATCAGATAAATTTGCAGTGTAGGAGTGAGTTCCATATAAGGAATAGTGACAAAACACCAGGTTTTCAGCAGCAGCATCTAGACAAGAAATATACAGAAGATGAAAACAGGAATGAATAAAACAAAACACCACTCCGGATATGTTTTTAACGAGGAATCATTGATATAAAGGACAAAAACTCAGCAATATACTAACAGTCTAATATATCGCAGAGGTCTAGTCTGTGGAGTGTGTTGTCCTGGTGTAGAGCCGCTCTAACAAAGCTGTTGTTTTCAGTGTAATTGGGTCAGGTGTACTGCAGTCTACTGTAACACAAACACTCACCACAAGGACTGAGCCAACACCAAACTGGGATTCAGCCACTTCATTTGTATCACATAACAAAAAAAACAAATATATGCTTTTAAAACATAATTGAAGGTGCACTTGAGGAGATTTTTGTGGTTTAGTAGTTCAAAAAATTACCTGGAGTTGGGTTTTTAATGAGCCAAGAACATTTAAAACTCACAAGAGTCAGTTTGGCATAATATGGGACCACATTAAAAGTCCTATATTGCACAAAATGAACTCTTGTGAACTTTATGCCATGTTCTCCCTCCTCAAAAACAGACCTGGAGTTGGTTTTGTTCCTTTCACATGTTTAAGTAATCCTTTATTGTCAGTCTGTCTACATCTCCAAAGCTCAAAATGCTCTGTTCCACCTTGTGATGTCATGAAGGGGTAGTTTTAGGGTTAGGATTAGGGTTGGGACAAATCACACCATCGCCTTTAGCAGCTGACATACGATCAAATGTTTTAGTCACGTCTCCAAAGCGACTGCCAGGACACACGCTGCATGTGTCCGTCATGAGGCCGTTCACTCCAGGGTCCTCCTTGTTTTTAAAGATGGTGTTCGTGTTGTAGTTCAAGGCACTCACATTGTCCAGCGTGACAGAAACCACGTCTAATGCTGCAGACAGAATCAGAATCAGAATTGTTACACCACCTTATCTGATGTGTGCTCCCTGCTTTACTGATGTAATATTCACAAAGCAATGAGTGTTGGTGATATTCGGCACCTTTTCACAGAAAAAACTCATGTGGGTTTTCAGAATGATTGGGGTGTCATGTCTTGAAGCCACGGCATAATTCATTTGGCTTCAGGCTGTCTCCCGCCAACATTTTTAGTCAGAATAAACACAACTGCCTTTCCTCATTTCCCACCAGAGTTACAGTGAAGTCGAGCGCTCCATATGTTTTACATACAGTTTGTTCGCTGCACTTCATATCTCCTGCTCTGTGCTGTGTGCGTATTCTCACTCTGTGTTTGATTATCCTTCTGTCTTGGAGATCCGAGGATGTTGGCAAGCAACATGCAAAGACACGCCCCTTTTCTTTGGACAGTGCGACTCAGAACTCAGTGGAGCTCAGAGTAGACCGAGGAAGAAGCCGAGATAATCCAAGATGGCTGCACCCAGTGTCTCACTTTAAAGTATGAACTCTTTTGATGATGTTTGGATGCTTTGGTGGTTTATATGACTATTTCAATCACTCTTATTCCTTTTATCACTTTATTATGGCAGTATTACTGCAGTACCACACCCGTAGGGTTTGGTAGTCAGTGTTGTGGTGAGGTCAGTACTGAACACAGACTTCTTTTATCAGGTGTTGCTAAACGTTCCTAGGGTCACTAACAGTAGAGTAGACTTTGACGTCCACATTTTTCTCCAAGTCGGACAAGCAAAACATAATACGGTTTAAGCTTAGATGTGGCGTCATATCAAAGGTCTGAGTCACACAGGGTAATAGTCCCTGTACACACTGTGGCAATGAGAGCGTCACTGCCAACTACTGTGGTGGATGTGCAATTACACCTTATTCTAGTTCCACCCCCCCACCATTTGAGAGGGACTGTTTTAGAGAGTTAACGGCTCCTTTTAACCTTTAGTTTAGTACAGATGTTCTTGTGAAGGTGTATGAAGTTTAAACACTTCACAAGGTGGAACAGAGCGTTTTCAGTTCAAGAAGAACTAAATCTGCAGGGTTTGTGTGTTAAACGTGTTAATGAAACAAAACACAACTCCAGGTCTGTTTGTGATGAGGAAACTACATTAGCACAGATTAGAAAATGGCGTCATATGGGCCTTTGATAACAGACAGTTTGTTGAGGCTGAACAGTAGTGAAAAGAGCAGAGAACATGGTGAAGGTCGGGCCATCCACTGGAACAAATCACCTTCATTATATCAATAAGAGACAGATGCAGAGGGGGGGGCTGTGTACGCCACTGTGCCGATGCCAAATGAGTCCAATTCAGCCGCTCATTTCCACTGGACACGTGTGTAAAGACGTGCACCACAGACCAGCGCTGTTCTGTAATAGAAATGGACTGAGGGAAATTGACCGTCACACGCAGAGTTCAGTTGCAAACAAATGAAGCTCATCGAGGTTTGCGGATACAGCAGTCAATCTGCAACCAGGGACCATATTTGGAAATCTGAGTGAGCCAATCAGGCGTGAGGATGTTGAAGGAACACAGCCTCTCCAGCACTAGGAAAAAAGTTGTCAATCAAATGCACTTTTATGTAATTTTATTATAAACTTATTTTATTACATGAATGCTGTATTTATGTTCAGGCCCGTTGACAGAAATTTGGGGGCTCGGGGCAAGAATGAATGAGCCGTGAAATACTTACATTTAATACAAAAGAAATAATAATAATTCTTTCCTATAACTATAAACAAAAAGAAATGTTATGCAAATTTTACTTGTGTCCGAAAGGGGGTGTGAGGAAGTAAATTGTTATTCAACCCCACCTCTACATGTGTATTTGTTATAGTTCTATTTTTATGTTGTTCCATAATTTTACACCACACACAGAGCTTCACAGACACTTTAACATTTTTTAAAAGTCTCTTAAATTATAGTTGTCTTCCCTTTCACAAAAAAGTTCAATATTTTTTGGTAAGTGCTTACTTTCTCTTTTAGCCTTATACATTATATGCGCACAGAAGCCTCACATAGGGCCCCCCTCTAATATAATATATATTAATAAGAAAATGGTCCAGTTGTGGGCCCCTAAACCCCACCCCCAGTCTACTGCCCTATTTATATCCCTCTTCCACACATGTTACTGCTGATATGATGAGTTACAGTCATGTGTGTGCACCCAGTTGTGTGTAAAGAATAAAAAAGTGTACAAAAATACTTGTAATTAATCTTTGAAACCATCACTTTATATGTTAATAAATATATACACTGTGTTCTCAAAATAAAAAAGGCACCTGATGTTTATATCCTGACACCATTTCAATATAAATCAGTTGCAAACAGCTAAAAAAAAAAAAAAAACACTTCATGCACCTGCTCACTTTGTATTTGTCGCAGCATAAAGTTGTATAGTTTTGATCAGAATTAAAAGTGAAAGTAAAAATAGCTGGAGCTTCAATGTGTTTATATGTCTGAAAATCTAATGCACTGTGTAAATGAGATGTCGCTTTCATGTGGTTGTTTTTTTTTTTAATTACTTATTGCTATTTTTACTATTACTATTTTATTAGCACCCAATACTGCATTTCCAGATGTCCCTGAACTTCTCTTATCTCTTCTGTTTGCACTGGTTTCTTGGCTTTGACCTGTTTTTGTGCTGATTTTGAACCTTCAAATGTCTCACCTTCGTCTGATTTTTATTTGCGCAAAACATCTCATACTTCCTTCACCTTCACCTCGCCCTCTCTTTCCTCTCTTCTCTCTCTTGAGTCCACTGTGCTCCCTCCTCCTTCTCTCCTCCCTCTCCCTTCTCTCATTTCCTTCTTTCTCTTCTTTCCTCTCTGCTCCCTCTCTCCAATCTTGGCTCCCTTGTCCCTCTTCTTTCTTCTCCTCTTCCCCTTTCTCCTTCACTCATTTTTCCTCGCTTTCCTGTTTCTTAAAGAGATTTCTATCCTCTCCTCCCTTCCCTCTTCTACCTCTCTCTCTTCACTCTCTTTCTCTCCCTCTCTCTCTCCCTCCCTGTCCTTTCTCCATTTTCCTCCCTCTCTTTCTCCTCTCTCCCTCTCTTTTTTCTCTCTCTCCCTACATCTCTCCTCCCTCTCTTTCCCCTCTCTACCTCCTTTCTCTCTTTGCCTCCCTCCCTGCCTCTCTTTCTGCTCCCCCTTCCCACTCTTCTCTTCTCTCTCTCCCACCCTGTCCATTCTTTCCCTCTCCCTCCCTCTCTCTCTCTGCTCCTCTCTCTTCTCCCTTTCTCTTTCTTTCCATCTCTCCTCCCTCTCTCCACCCCTTTCTCTCCCTCTCCCTCCCTGTTCTCTCTTCCTCTCCCTCTTGCTCTTCTCCCCCTCTCTCCGTCCCTCCCTGTTTTCTCTCCCTCCCTCCATCCTTCCCTGTCCTCTTTCTCTCTTTCCATCTCTCCTTCTTCTCTTCCTCTCCCACTCTCTCCTCTCCCTACTCTCTCCACCTTTCTCTTCTCCCTCTCTCCCTCTCTTTTCTCTCCCTCTCCACTCCTCTCTCTCTCTTTCCATCTCTCCTCCCTCTCTCTCTTCTCTTTCTCTCTCCTCCCTCTGTATTTGTCAGCAGGATTTAGTGCCTGTTCTCAGCTCTCACTTTGTTTGTCTTGTGGGTTTAGGGGTCACAGCGCCCCTCGGAGGTGCCTCGGTGTTCGCACACATTAGAACGTGTCGGTGCTAAACCAACTGTCACTCCGTCTCCGTCCTCCTTCGTTAGGATGGATTCGGCGGCATGCGGCGATGAGGTCGTGACCCAAAATGGCGTCGGTGGGTAAGAACAGGGGCGTGTGTGTTTTATGGCCCTGGCTCGTTCTCCACTCGGCTGAGCAGGTGTATGAGGAGCGCAGGTGTGGAGTCATAAATCCTCAAAGGGCTGAGCGGAATTTTAATGCAGGCGCCGTCCGGGCGGGTGGAGTTTGGGAGATTAGCTTTGAGGTTCTACAAAATTTAAGATATGAACACTTAAATCTATCAGGAAATTACTTAAAAGTAGTCAAATTATCCGGGACAGTCCCAGTTTTGAGCATGTGTCCCCTGTCCCAGCAGATTTATACAAGTTTTTTTTTACAAGAACTGTCCTTATTTTTGACCAATTTGACCTAAACTAGGAGTAAACTAAATCAGGACTGAACCAGAACTAAACCAGGGCTAAACAAGGACTAAAACAAAGCTAAAACAGGACCAAAAAAAAAACTGAACCAGGACTGAACGAAGATTAAACCAGGACTAAACCAGGACCAAAAAAGGACCAAACCAGGACTGAACCAGAACTAAACCAGGGCTAAACAAGGACTAAAACAAAGCTAAAACAGGACCAAAAAAAAACCTGAACCAGGACTGAACGAGGATTAAACCAGGACTAAACCAGGACCAAAAAAGGACCAAACCAGGACTGAACCAGAACTAAACCAGGGCTATACAAGGACTAAAACAAAGCTAAAACAGGACCAAAAAAAAACCTGAACCAGGACTGAACGAGGATTAAACCAGGACTAAACCAGGACCAAAAAAGGACCAAACCAGGACTGAACCAGAACTAAACCAGGGCTAAACAAGGACTATGACAATTTTTGACTCATCAGACCCCCACCAACAGTAAAGTGGACCATAATTGTCATTTGTTTTCCAAAATACAGAAAACTGTATTTGCAAATTACCATAATGACCTCTCTCCTTCCTCTCTCCCTCCCTCTCTTCACTTTTTTGCCCTCTCACCCTCTTTTTTCTCTCTCACCCTCCTCTCTTTCTCCCTCTCTCCCTTTCTCTCCCTCCTCTCTCTTTCTCCCTCTCCCTCCTCTCTCTTTCTCCCTCCCTTTCCCTCCTCTCTTTCTCCCTCTCTGTCCTCTCTCTTTCTCTCCCTCTTCCCTCTCCCTTTCATCTCTCGTTCTCTCCCTTCTCTCTTCCTCTCCCTTTCTTGCTCTCCATCTTCCTCCACTCTCTTTTCTCTCTGTCCCTCGCCCTCCTCCTTCTCCTCTCTCCCTCTTCTCTGTCTTTTCTCTCCTTTTTCTCACTCCTCTCTTTCTCTCCCTCTGGCTTCCTCTCTCTCTCCTCTTTCTCTCCCTCTCCCTCCACTCTCACTCTTTCTCTCCCTATCTGTCCTCTCTCTTTTTCTCACCCTCCCTCCTCTCTCCTTTCTATCCCTCCTCTCTCTCTCTTCTCTTTCTTTCCCTCTCTTTTCTGTCTCTTGTGCTCTCCCTCATCCCTCTCCCCCTTCTCTTTCTCTCCCTCCTCTCTCTCTCTCTCTCTTCTCTTTTTCTCCCTCATCTCTCTTCTTTCTTTCTTTCTCCCTCTTCTCTCTCTTTCTCTCCCTCCTCTCTCTCTTCTCTTTCTCTCTATCCTCTCTCCCCCTCCTCTTTCTCTCCTCCTTCTCTCTCTCTCTTCTCTTTCTCTCCCTCCTCTCTCTCTTCTCTTTCTCTCCCCCTTCTCTCTTCTTTCTTCTTTCTCCTTCTCCCTCATCTCTCTAATTTCTCTTTCTCTATCCCTTCTCTCTCTTCTCTCTCCCCCTCTCTGTCTTCTCTCTCTTTCTCTCCCTTTTAAAGTCCTAGCACTCGAGGAGAAGTAAAGTAGAAGTGTGTATTCTGTCGCTCTTTACTTTATAATGAAACACAAATAGCAGATCCAAATGCCGGTCTGTTGAAAATCCACTTCTCTTCCTTTGTTTGTCCTGATGGTTGTGGAGTAAACAGACTATTACAAACCCATCTTGCTCACAGCTCTCCACACACCGGGACCAAATGGAGCCGGATATTCTGCTGTTTTGTTTTCAGGCTGAAATGAAAGAATGTTGAAACAGAGGAGAGGACCATTACGGGTCTTTATGCAGCCCCCTCTGCGGATTCAGCCTTATGTTCACTGAATATATCTCCTCTCTACGTCTCGCCAAAGAATGAATGGAATAAACCTATGATAAAGAGCTTGTTTTAAAGGGTCTGCCGCTTGCTTGTCTCAATGGAAATCTCATAAACTTGACTCTTGTGAGCTTTAACCATATTAGAATGCTGTTTCCTCCTTAAAAACAGACCTGGACTTGTGTTTTGCTTCATTCATGCGTTTGAGTAACACTTAATTATTAATGAGTCTACATCCTCAAAGCTCAAAACGCTCTCTTCCACCTTGTGATGTCATGAAGTGGTAGTTTTCAGCTGTAGTTTTCATGTTAACATTTACTTTTTAACCTCAATTCCAGCGCTGAAATCACCCAAATGGTTCTAGTGAAGGTGTGTGGAGTTAAAAACACAATGGAGCACTTTGTATTACCGAGTGACATCACAAGGTGGCACAGAGCAATGAGAGATGTTATAGCGCTGCCTTGAAAGTTGCACAATATGAAATTAACCTTATATATTGTATTTATTCAACTAAACATTGCATATATTTTTACTGACATTTTACTACACTGGTAAAAAACTATAAAGATTATCCAGTAAATGTCATTTTGTTTTAATAGGCTCCATATTCACACTTCCAGGAATGTTTGTTTGGAAAAATGGATGACAACTTCTGGTGTAGTTCCCGACACTGAGCATGTGATAAAACCGTGGATTCAGCAGCAGCATCTTCACAACCTGACAAAGCTTTTCTTTGGGACTGGACTTTAACTGGATCTTCATCACCTACAGGCAGTCGAACATACGAGAACATTACAATGACACAAATGAACAGGCAATTTAGAGCAAGAAAACAGAATGAAAATCTTTTATTTGCACACAGCTAAACAACCGTTTTGAGTCTGGATTTATAGTAGACAGAGTCACAGTAGAGTCTGTGTCACATGTTCAGACTGTTTCAGGTTTTAGCTGCATGAATCTGAAACTCCAGAGTTTAGTCCAGACTCTGGCACCAGCAGGAGGCCAGGACCAAACCAGGACTAGAGCAGGAGGCTGGTCCCTGAGCCCCTCACAGTGCAGATGGTTCATAAGCACTAACATGTCACAGATGTACACAGTAAAAACCAATAAGCAGACCTTACCATCTATCTTTTTTAAATCTAGGAAACTTGCCTTGAAAAATCGAGTTAAAGTAGAGTGTGAATCTAAAGCTAAGCCATTCCAAGTCATTCCTCAGTGTTGTGTTCAGTAAATTCCTCTTTCATCTAATGAGCCACAGCAAGTGAGGTGTACTTATTTGGTGTACTTATTTTTCATTCATAGAACTCATGTTGTTTATGTAGTATATGTTATATCTATGCAGTAACTTTTACTTTAAAGAGATAGTTGGGGATGCCACACAGCTTCATGTTAAAAAACCCCGTCATCAGTGCGGTGCATAAACACTGACTTACCCCCAACAGCCTCTGAGCCCAGCTGAGAGCCCCACACAAATCCAACACTTTTTTCAGTTGTTTGGCAGTGTTTACGAGCTAAGACCGATCACGCCGCGACACAAAAGAGCTAACGAGAGAGCTAACATCAGAGCTAAAGTCACAGCCAACATGAGAGCTAACAACAGAGCTAACGTGAGAGAGCGTACATAAGCTTGTGTAAGTTATCAGTGTCATAGTCGGACATGTTGCCGTTAACTTTCCGAGCCGTAAACACAATGAAACAGGAGCAGCTTCACCTGGCGGCATCGCAGTGATACGACCGGAGAGAAAATAGTCCCAAGCGATTATGAGGTCTGACTTTTTCGTCGACAGCGGGTTTGTGACACAAATGTGTCACTCTTTTGAACACATATAGTTTTGAGAAGAAAAACACTTTATTTTCATGTTTTCGAGACCCCAGCCAACTTATCGGAACTACTTTCATCAGCACCAAAACCAGGCCAGAACTCGTCTCACGGGGCTGTCGGGGGTAAGTCAGTGTTTATGCACCACACTGATGACGGGGACGACGTACAGATTCATGTAAAAAAACACTATCACACTACAAAAAACTATCCCTTTAAGAAGAAGTTCATCTTACTTGGTAAAACCGTGGAAACCGATTGCCTTGAATTGAGCAAGTTAATATTAATTATAAACACAAGTTATAGTAAAAACAGGTTAGATTCTACAGTAATGCCATTTAGATCTGCATCGGGCGCATAAGGATTTTAATATGTTTTAAACTTTGGAAGAAAAAAAAAACTTTGTTAAAATTTTGTTCAGCTTAAGTTCAAAACACATTGTAACATAAACTCTTGGTAATAATCTGTCACTGTTGAAGTTAATTGTCTCATTCAAGCTGACCTTAGTCTAACTGATATGTAATGTGCTTTTTTCACACTGCAAGTCACTGTTACTTTCCCACAGTCATTAAGATCCACAAATCTGTAGCTGTGAGTAAAGTAAACTAGCTGAATGCAAATCCTAGTGTTAGACAAGCATAATAAACTTCATTATAAGGTAACAACATTATAAAAGTCCATTTTGTGTCATATGGGAGCTTTAAAATCACAAATTCACTGCACGATTAACATAAGCATGATGTAGCTCTATGTTAAACCAGTATCTCTGCTCCAGCTCAGAGTAATTGAAATTCCCCGTGAACGCTGCTACCGTGCTTTAAATCATTCAGATGAGTGTGTGCAGAGTGTGTGCAGAGTGTGTGCAGAGTGTGTGCAGAGTGTGTGCACATACAGACATGGAGCCGCACGTGCCAGAGGCGGCCTGCAGGGGTCAGCCTAAACGAGCAATGCAATTAACAGGACACGCTTTAATTAGGAGTCAATGAGGTGGGCTGAAATAGGGTTTTTTCTGTTTGGATGCACAGGGACAATGGGCTCTACACAGCACATTGACCTCTGATGGTGGTTATTAAGGTAGAAATACATGTATGCACCCCCCTACAAAAGTATTAAATTATATATTACATACGTCATTTTGGATTATTCTCCAATTTGCATTTAATACAAAAGTATTAAATTATATATTACATATGTCATTTTGGATTGGTGGGATTATAACTATTGTGAATATAAATTATAGTTTTACTCCAATCAAGAACCAATTTGCAAAAAAAAATTGAGAAAAATTGAAAAATATATTGAAAATTACAGGACGTAGAGAATGTGAAAATTAAAATGTAAAATTTCAGCCCAAATTTCATGTAAGAAACACATTTTTTCAAAATTTAAACATGATTTTAACAAAATAAAGGTGTTGTCTTATATTTGTATTTGTCAGATAATAATTTCTGTTCTTTAGAGCAGCCAGTCCCAGTGTGATGTCACGAATTCCAACCAGGAAGTAAAATTGTAAACCTAAAAAAATTGACTAATTGGGAAAATGAGTGGGAATGTCTTTGCAAAAATCTTTCATTTTTTCAATTATATTTTACATATTTTTGGTGGTATTCTTGCAATTCATCAGAAATATGTCCTGGTAGAAGCTGCAGTATTAAACAAAAAGTGAATGAACTGAAAAATGTATCACCACTGTTCAGCTCACACTGCAGTCTCTTTATATTAACTCTATGTTGAATAAACTGTGTGAACGCTTGTCTTTCCTTTAGAGGGCGCCACTGTTCACAAACTATAATTCAGCTCAAACCATGAAACTGAGACCAGACCAGGACTGAAACAGGACTGATCTAGAGCTACTCAGCACTGTGGTGATTGCTACAGCTGAAATGAGGAATCTTATGAGCTTTAAGATGTTAGAATGTTGTTTCCTTCTCAAAAACAGACCTGGAGTTGTTTTAGTTTCATTTGCATGTTTAAATCATCATTTATTATCAGTCTGTCTACATCTCCAAAACTTGTGATGTCATGAAGCTGTAGTTTTCATGGTAACAGCTTTTACCTTTAGTTCAGTAGAGATTAGCATTTCCAGGGCTGAAATGATCCAAATTATTATTTTAATATTTAATATATTGTAATGAATTGAATTGTTAGCATAATTGTCTGTTTTTGTGTGCTTTTTGTGTGCTGTTTTATTGTTTTTTTTATGGCTTGTACAACCCTCTGTAAACCTTTAAATGTGAAACAAAACAACTCCAGGTAGGCTTTTGATGAGGAAGAGAGTTAGTCAATAATACATAAGACAGAGTTCAAAGGTCTTTTAACTGTATTAAATTGCACTAACATCTTGAGCCATACAAAAATAATTAGTAACCAGATTAGATTATATTGACGCCAAAGTCCTCAGAGACTTCTCAGAGCAGCTGGAGTGCGGAGTGTGTCTGTTACAAAAGGTAAGAACTCACTTTGCTTTACTTTTTTAATTATAATATTAAAATCTATTATACTGATCATATGAAATGTTTTCTTCCACATAGATCCAGAACAGTTTTGGTACAGTTTTTGGACTTGTTTATAATAAAAATGGCACATCGACAAAGCACATCAAGAAGGAATAGTATGGACAATTTGGATACATTTCGTATTAGACCGAAACAGACTGAGACTGCAGATGAGCTGGAAACGATGAGTGAAAGAACAAAGGAACAGACAGAGAACATCCCACAGGTCACTACTGCTGCTGCTGCTGGGGTGACTAGAAGAAAGGTGATGGGGAGTCTCATGTTTTTCACTGGACGCCTCAATCTGGCTGCGGCTAGAAGGATTACTGCATCTCTAACATCTGCAATTTACAGACTTGAAAGAAATGTCCAAAAGAAGGTGAATGCAGCAAAGGAAAAGATACGTGATTTCTCTAAACCAAAGGATAAAAACAATCAGGTGCAAAAACTGAACCGTGAATCTCGGATCAACCGTCTGTTTTCACCATTCCAAGGCTTAGGGTTAGGACTTAAATTAACAGTTATTGTGATTTTTTTTGTGATTGTATTGTATTTGTTATTATATTAGATTATAAAAAAACATGATATATACTGATTCAAACAGTTGGATTTTTGTTGTTTGTTATGCACAACAATATGAGACACAGCTCATGGAATTTGAACTAGATGTATGATAAGTGTTTTTATGGTGTTCATAAAGTTAATCAGCTGTGTCACTGGGTCTGACGAGACTAAACCATGGCAACCAGTTCAAATATCTATACCTAACAACTAAATTTTTATTTTGCCTTTATTTAACCAAGAGGTCCCACCGAGATTCAGAATCTCTTTTAACAGAGACCTAACCGAGGAGCAGCCAACACAATCAATGCAAAAGAGTCAAATCACAAAGAATCCAGAAAAACACACACATGTCTCAGTCACCACACTTTTTACATTTTCCTTGTACTTATCAAGTGATACCATAGATTCCACTTAAGATCTTTCTGTAAATTATTCCAACAGGGACTCTTTATGGTTTCAGGTAACCTTGTCTGGATCAGTATGTGATTATAATTGTGATTATTACAGCATTACCCTCCCCAACCCACCTCCTCCATCTCTCTCCTCTCTCTCCCTCTCTTGCTGTGGTCCTTGTGTTTGCTCAGGGGCAGGTCTGGACTGGCCCCTGTCATTAGAGTGGGTTGGGGGCCTATGTAACAGCTCTTTGTTACCCTCTCACTCCACAACTGAATTTATTTCAACTGTTCATCCTGTTTCTAAAATACTTGAATTATATCCCATTATTATTTAAAACTAGTTGGTTTGTGGTCTGTTACCTGCAGGTCTTCATGGAGATGCCATTGCTCTGCTTACAGGGACATTAAACAGCTCTACTTTACATGTATTACAGGTGGTTTTATAGCTCAAAAAAAGTGGAGTAGCCTCTCCACAGATCTGATCCTGTAACTTGGTCTCCGTGATAACAGAAACATTTAATGCCATACTGTGAAACATTCCAGACAAAAGCTTTATGTGACAATATGAAATGATTTGAACATTTGTGTTTCGTAACACAGTTCATAACACACACTATTATCGAATTTGTTATAAGGTAGTTTCCTGATCTCAAACAGACCTGGAGCACTCTTTAGTCTACATTTTCTAAACATTTTTGCATTTTTGTATCGCCACCACTGATAATGGCCATGAGCATTAAATAAAAATGAAATGAAAAGTGATGTAAAAGCCCGTATTTTGATTTCAATGTCTTTCTTTGTGATTTTAATGTCTTCTTTATTCTGTAAAGCTCTTTGAATTACTTTGTGTATGAATTGTAAACTTGCTTTGCCATTCTAGGGTGGAGCAATAGTTAAAAAAACAGAGGGAACTACATAGACCATGATCCTTTGGTGTTGTCAGTGCAGACTACATGAAGAAATAACTGTTATGAAACACTTTTAAATCTTAATTCTTCAGACAGTTAACAGTCAACAGTACCAAAGGAGTTTCAAGGCATTTATAAGGTAAAAGTAGCATTTTTCAGTCTTTCAATTTTGTTAGTCTCCACAAAATATCTCAATAAATATCAAACGGTGAGATGCATATCGTTATAGACGTTATAGAAATTGTAAACAAAAACATTCTAAATTCCAAAATGAAGCAGCTGGAGGCAAAAGTGAAGCAAAAGATATTGTGATTTTAATGGGAAAACTGAGATTAACTTCAGAATATCAGAAAAATATAAAAAATAAAGGGCAATTTGGAAAATAAAAACCCCAGTTTAAAAACACAACTGTGTTTGACATTATTTTTTTATTTGACAAGAGTTTATGATCCACACTAAGCATTTTTACAAAAGCAAAATCCACATTTTGAGGTTTTACTGGACAAATCCTCACAGAAATGTTGAGTTTTTCACTTCATCTACAGATACATTACACATTTCAGCATAAATTATACTTTTTGTGAAGCCCAAATACTATTTTAGCTGGGAAATTCAAAATAGTTGCTTATTTTTTGTTCTAAAAGCATTACCATTTTACTGCTCATCAGTTAATCATTGTAAATACATGTTTGCTTAATTTTGCCTCCACTTGCGCCATTCCAGAATTTTGAACATTCTGATGATTTGAGGGTTTGTTGATTTACTTATGCTTTGACTGTGCAAATGAGAAAAAAAGACATATAAACTAGAATGGGATTTTATTATTAATTCTGTGTTAGATTCAAGTCAGATTTTTTTCACATTGTCATTGAAAAAAAAAAAAAAAAAAAAAAAGATGTTGTGTTTTATATATGTATAATTACAGGAGCATATCTCTCCGTATCCCTCTCATGGATAGTCTATAGTCTATCCGTTTCTTTCATTTCCTATAATAGATGTCCTTGTAAATGTCCTTATTTTTGTACTAAACGCTCCTCAGTGCTGAGTAAACTCCAGATAAGCGGGTGCAGTTCCCTCAGATTTGACGCGCTTTGGCGGTACATTTGAGTCTTGCGTAAAGCTCCTGTTTGCTCAGGGGGCGGGTCCGCGTCTGTCAGCTCGAAGTGCGCACAAACTTTTCGCGCTGAGTTGCGGGTGCGTTTAGCGCCACCGGGCTGCACCTCCCTCCCATCTGGCGTAGCGCTCATTACAGCGGCCGCGGGGGACCAAACTAAAGCCTCATGTGGCGCTGGTTTGTGCGTAATGCTGTGGCGGAGAGGCTGGATACGAGTTTGGTGACGCAGGGGGGAGTGATTCAAAATGTTCCGGAGTGTTTAGGAGAGTCAGGGGTGCACGCGCATCTGGACTGGAAACACAAAGATCATCTGTGACACACGGGCTCACTCTCACCACAGCGCAATACAGTGCAAAGTACAAAAGTAAAAGTACAATACTCAAAGGTGCATTATGTAACTTTTCTGATGAAGGGTCTATCAAATGCTTTTCCCCATGGAGATGCTTTGTCTGGAATGTTCCACAGTGTGGCATTTAACCTTTTTAACATCACAGAGGCCAAACCAGACCAAGTTACAGGTCAGATCTATGGAGAGGCGACCCTGCTCACAGTCAGAATGCTTGTTTTTATAAGCATTTTTAAGCCACAAAACCACCTAGACTTTTTTTTAAGCACTTTTAATTTGAGTTAACGTCCCAACTTTGAGCAAACTACATAAAAACAGCTAGAAATGTTAAGAAACCAACTGAACCACTTAAAATCAGCTGAATTCTTTATCAAATTCACTACATTTCATGCTTTTATTCTTTAAAAAATATTCTTAAGGTACATTTACTTAACTTAGGGACTTAAATAGATGTTTTATGTGACACTTTTACTTTTGCACTTGTATCTGTACTTTTACTTAACAAAACTGAGTACTTCATCCACCTCTGCCCAATGGTCACTTCAGTCTTTTCACAGTTATGTCTAAATATGGCAACGTAGTAGGAGAGTAAGGTAGTAGGTAGTAGTAGTTTACAAACTGCACTATGTAACTGTTATTCAATTTTAATTCGATTACAGGTGGTTTTATAGCTCAAAAATACCTACCATAGAAATACCATAGAATAAACAGGCATTCTGACTGTGAGCGGAGTCGCCTCTCCACAGGTCTGACCTGTAACTTGGTCTTATTGGTCTCCATGAAGACAGAAAGGTTTAATGCCATACTGTGAAACATTCCAGACAAAGCAAGAACATCTGCATGGAAAAAAGAGTTTGACGGACAACTGAAGTTACACAATGCATGTAACTGTAAATGAGAAGTAAACATAATTGTTAACTTTATTAGTATATACTGCACACATATCATTTTAAACTTGACTTTACTTTAGTATTTTATCTTCAAATATCACGATTAAACCGCATCAGAGTGACGCCTCGTTACGCTCTCATATCTCCGGACTGCGCGCCGGAAGCCCCGCCAACTCCGAGCGGGGGGGCGGGCCAACGCGCGCTTTTTTCTCTTCCTATTGGTCAATCCCGAGGCGCGCACCCCGAACCCGCAAATCCGATTGGCTGAGCGCTCGCATTGTACCTCTTCCTCTCCTCCGATTGGCTGGAGCGCTGCCGGTGCCTGAAAGCGCCAGAAAACAAGCTCCAGAGCGGGCGATGATGCTTCAGTCTCCCCGGGTAAGATCTGCGAAACACGGCTCTGAACGGACACAGAAACGGAGGGAGAAGGCGAGAGAAGCTTATTTTCAACAGCCAGACTACATACTATGTTTTTCTGAAGATTAGCGGGTTGGTAACTGCGTAAAAGGCGCAACGTCGATTCGTTTCATTCATTGAAAACGGTAAGTAAAGTTTGATTTCTTAACTTTTCTGATCAATTTTGCAGATCTTATGGCTATATAACAGCTCATTTTAACATACAAATCCACATTTTACCTGATTTTACTCATACAGATCATGCATTTTGATCACTGACTTAATAATACTTCAATTTCACCTTAAATTAGTTAAAAATACAAACTACCAACCAGCTACAAACTTTACCTTGAGTTGTCGTAACGTTATTAATGCGTTTTTATTTGACCTATAGAGTCCTAAAGTGTCTCTTAGACCCCCATGCGTTGTTATGTAAGACTAAAATGCTGTCAGTGATCGCTTCATTGGTTTGATTAGATTAGCTGTTAGCCGCTAATTGGCAATATTGCGCCAATTCTGGTTGACCTTTCATCTGGACTTGATCCCATCTGCTCCCCCACCATCGGTATTTTTCTTCATTACGGGATTTAGCAACAACATATGGGTATTATTAGCTATAAATAAGGACTTAACCAGGACTAAACTAGGTCTAAACTAGTACTCTAGCTGTTATTAACACAGGACTGAACCAGGATCTGCTCTCAGACTTTTGACTATATGTCTAAACTTGGACAAATCAGGATTTAACCAGGACTACAGATATATAAGTTTAGTCCAGGTCTAAACCAGGACTTAACTACAACTACCCCTGGACTAGACTAAACCAGGTATAAACTTGTATTTCAAATGTTATTGCCTATATCCGAGTTTAATCAAGACTAAACCAGGACTAGACTACATCTAAACCAGGATTTAAGCAGTTATTAACTAGGGGTAAACCAGAATCTGCTCTTGTACTTTAGACTTTATAGATCTAAACTTGGACAAATCAGGATTTAACCAGGACTTAAGCAGTTATTAACTTGGGGTAACTCAGGATTAAGCCAGGATCTTTGACTTTTGACTTCATAGGTCCAAATCTAGACCAGGACTAAACTGGAACTCTCCCTGAACTAAGACTAAACTAGGTCTAAACCAGCCCTTAAGCAGTTATTAGCTAGGGGTAACACAGGATTGAACCAGAATCTCCTTTAGGACTTTTCACTTCATAGGTCTAAACTTGGACAAACCAGGATTGAACCAGGACTACAGCTATATAAGCAGAGAACCAGGTCTAAACCAGGACTAAACTACAACTACCCCTGGACTAAGACTAAAGCAGGTCTAAACTTGTTATTGCCTATAACCAGGTTTAATCAAGGCTAAACTAGTACAAAACTAGGTCTAAACCAGGATTTAAGTAGTTATTAACAAGTGGTAATACATCAAGACTAAACCCGGGCTTAAGATCTAAACTAGAACTGAACCTAAAATTGGGCTAAATCAGGTCTAAACATAATAATAATAATAATAATAATAATACATTTTATTTGAAAGCGTCTTTCAGGACACCCAAGGACACTGTACAAGACAAAGATAAAAACACATACTGACAGATAAAACAAAGATACAGAACTGGATGATGGTGACGGTGACTGAGATGGACATATTAGGCTGTTATGAAGCAGGTCTTAATCAGGATTTTACCAGGACTACATATGAAAATAAGGATCGAGGTCTAAACTGGGATTAAAGCAGGTGTAAACAAGAACTTGACAAAGACTAATAATATAGAATAAAGTAAATTTACACTCTATCTAAATACTGCTAATAAGAAGAATAACTTAGCATTTACTAATATTTATTTAGGATTTCAATTGTTTTGTGTGTTTGCTTCCAGGTTTTCTAAAATGGAGGTTGAATGTTTGGCCCTGAAAGACCTGACCAGCCCCAGGAAGAGTTATGTCCCAAAGGAGCTGGAGGAGGAGGAGGGGTGTGAGAGTGATCACAAGGTGAGAATAGACCCAGGTCAGGGCAGGTACCATGTGGCATGAATGCGCGACTGACGTTCAGAGCTGGCCTGGGGAATAGGCAGTAGGCAAAAATATCTTCCCAACAAATCGATTTGAACTTCAGTTAATTGATTTAATTGTTTTGTTGCTCAGTGCTAAAGAGCCCTTTTTTGTTTAAGGTTCAGCCATTAAATGTTTTTAGAAATTTGTAATGAAAAAAAAAAACTAAAACAACCCTTCTATTTGTCTGTAGCAAAACAAAAAAAAAAAGAAAGATCCACAATGCATTCTTTAAAGCTCCTAAATTTATATTTCAATGATACCACAATTATAATAACAACATTGTGGTGTAATTGAAATAAACATTTCGGAGCTTTAAAGAACTGTAACGTGATTCTCTTTGGGGGGTTTTTGGATTTTTTTCAGGATCAGTATTTTTGTCTATCTGCTAATCTAACAAAACCTGCAAAATATATTTAAAATTGTAGTTTGTAACTTTTTTGCCAAAATGATCTAAAATAAAAGCTTGTTTTTATGTTATGACTGTCTTAATTACACCAAAAAACATGCAAACATGCATTCTTACTGTGAGCGGGCTTGCATCTCCACAAACCGACTCTTATTTGGCCTCATCTTCTGTGGAATCAAGCTGGTCACATACTATCACTTTAATTAAGCAAAAATTAACCAAGATATATGTAGTTCCAATAGCTCTGATTACATACATTTCCTCTCGTCTCTGTAGGAAAACCTGTTCCTGGAGAGGAGGAGATCGACGCCTCTTAAATCCACGGACGCCGCTTCTGCTCTGCTCCTGAACAGAAAAGGCTCCGGTCCTGATCTGTCCCACATCACCCCCATCAAACACAGCTCTTTATCTGAGCCCTGGACCCCCACCGCCAACCTCAAGATGCTGATCAGCGCGGCCAGTCCGGACATACGGGACCGAGAGATGAAGAAAGTCCTGTTCAGACCCATCGAAAATGAAAAGGAGCCGCCCCAAAGCCCAGAGCTGACCATCGAGGAGGACGCGGACGTGGACGAATCACAGGTAAAATAAGTTGTGGTACTTGTGTGAGGTAGAATAGGAAAGAGATATTAGCGGTTTTCCGATTCTATAATATGATGATGTCATCCTCCAAGAGACGAACGACCATAAAGTGTATAAAAAAGTGAACTAACAGAGTGTGGCAGCATCCGGATGTAGTCAAATGAAGCTCACCAGGTCAACGGGTACAGGAGCGAGTTTACAGCCAGGCTATGAATAGGAACTTATTAACGGACAAAATAGCAAAAAACCCCACCAAGATCATGTAGAGCAGATTAATTTAGATATAGATGTAAATAGATAGACACAGATATAAAAAAAATTACATAAGTTCGCTGGCCAATCATTTTGAATTTTCACAGAATGTATAGAAACAGATCAAGGTTTTATATTGAGTGTTTTATTTTTGTTCTGTTCTCAGGTTGAGCCATGCCGTTCACTCTCTTCATTTCTCTTCTTATGTTGATGTTGGTCTTACCAGATCCTTTAGCCCTTTAAATTTTTAATACCAAGCCCAAATTTGTTGCAGTGAAGTTTTTCCAAATTTTGCATTGAAGGCTGCACAATCTTGGGTGACTGTGTGAGCATATTCCAAAATGCAGAATGAACGGGAGTGAATGGCATGGCTCAAGCTGAAAACAGTACAAAAATAAAACACTCAATATAAAACCTTGATCTGTTTCTATACATTCTGTGAAGTATAAAGTAGTATAAAATCTTGATTTGTTTCTATTAGGGATCTAACAATAACCGAAATATCTTGACATTGTATTGTTAAAAGTCTCACAATAATACAGAACCATAGTCTTGTCAAGGAATTTTAAAAAGAAAAAGATGTTCAGTTTTTGTTAGCCTCCACAAAATATCACAAAAAATATGGTACTGTGAAATGTTTATCATGAAAATATTGTACTGAGAGATATGGACATTATTACATTCCTAGTTTTTATGCATTTTGTGAAAATTGCACAAAAATCTCTGAAATTCTTGAACACAAATTTTCAATAAGTTAGAAAACGTGGTATTTATTTGCTGCATTTATGTTTTTAGTTTGAAGCTCTGGAGGGGGACGAGGCCGAGAAGAAGCCCAGTCGAAAGCAGAAGAGTCTGGGTTTGTTGTGTCAGAAGTTTCTGGCTCTTTACCCCGATGACCCTCCTCCCAACAGCCCCATCTGGATCTCCCTGGACAAAGTCGCCAACAGTCTGGGTAAAAAAAAAAACTCCTATTTGGGTTAAAACCAGAATCAGTTTTAATGCCATTTTTAGCACTAAACTTAAACCTCTTTAACCACACACCACAGCTGAAAATCCTATCTCCTTGTCACATGAGTAAACGTCGCATACAGAGCAGTGATTAATGTGCGTTTGCATTGTAAACGTCTCCAGCTATACGGCCTGACAACAGTTGCTAAGACGCCATTTTGATTACAAGCTTCACTGAGTGGTTGTTGTTTCTATTTCTAACAACTCTTTTCTTTTAGTGACTAGCAACTTTGCTCTAGGGTAACTACTCTGCCATTGTTCAAGGGCCTATATTTGGCTATTGTAGCATCTGTTATAGTGTTGTTTACTCATCACAAACAGACCTGGAGTTGTGTTTTGCTTCATTCAAATGTTTAACACACAAACCCTGCATGTTTAGGTTGACTTCTTCTCTTAAACTAAAAACACACTGATCCACCTTGTGATGTCATTCTCCGCTGTGTTTTTAAACTCCACACAGCTTCACTAGAATCATTTGGATAATTTCAGCCGTGGAATTGCCAATTGCTACTGAACTAAAGGTAAAGGGTCGCTTCATGACATCATGAGGTGGAACAGAGCATTTTGAGCTTTGGAGATACAGACAGACTAATAATAAAGAGTTACTCAAACATGTGTGAATTAAACAAAACTCAACTCCAGGCTTGTTTCTGAGGAGGTAACAACATTAGAACCTGACTTAAAGCTCACACGAGTCAATTTTGTGTCATACTAGGACCTTTAAACTACTACCCACATAGTTCAAAATGTTGAAACTTTATAATTCTTACTTTAATACAGCATTAGCCCCAGCAAACCTGATGCAATAACTGATTCAAAACATTACAAAATGTTCCCAAAACAATAAAAATCAACTGTTTTTCGGACAATAACATACTTTGTGCAGACAGTACACTGCCGACGCATTTTGACCTCAAGAGCTGCTTATATAATATATTAAGAATGCACTGATCCAGCTTGATCAGATTCCCATATCGATACTTTTTAAGCATCTGCCGATACCTGCTATTGACTGACACCAGTGTAGAGACTGAAAATGACACTTATTTCATTAAAACACAAGAGGTGCAATTGTGTTATGTAGCTGTTATTTATCCTTCAAATGGTGAGTAACAGCTTAGTAAGAATAAAAGCTCAAATATAATATAACTGTTTACAGGCCAAAAACTATAAATTGTCTTTTTACATCCGAAAAAAGGCCCAACCAGGATATCAACTGAATATTTTCAGTATTTACTCCAATATTTGAAGCCAGTATCAGTTATCTGCCTATCCCTAGAATATATCTACTGAGGCAAGACAAATTTAGCGCAGATAAGTAAAAAAAAATCAGGTACAGGCCCTTTACGTCCCTTGTGTGGTCAGGTGTGGAGCGACGCCGTATCTACGACATCGTGAACGTTCTGGAGTCTCTGATGATCGTGGGGCGGATGGCCAAGAACAGTTACTCGTGGTACGGACGGAGACGCCTGGAGACGAAGCTGAAGGAGCTCCAGAGCCGAGGACGAGAGCAGGGCTACCACCTCCAGATGGAGACAGGGGCGGCGGGGGCGAGGGACTGTGGAGCCAACAGGGACGACGAGGCAGAGGAAGGCAACGGTAAGAGCAAGACTTACACAAACTATTGATCCACAAGGGAAATGATTTGGACACATTATTCGTTACATGAGTTGTGCAGTTGTGTGTTTGAGTGGAGCTGTAGGTTTAACACTTTTAACACTTTTTTGGGATATTTTTAATTGCAATACTGATCCAAAAGACCTTAATAAAAGAAACAAGTCCACTAATTTACAGGCTGGAACATTGTGGAGCCCAGTGACACAAGATACTATATTTTATTTTCATTTATCGACATAAACCTTCCCCATCTTTGCCACTTAACTAACTTTTTAAGACACTGAATGTCCTGGAATTTCCCTCGGGATCAGTAAAGTACCACTCTGTCTCTTTTTTGTACTTCCTGGACAATTAAAACACTTTTTAATTAGATGACACTGGGGTTAAGGCATATTGTGCTCCAAAAAATTCTATACTGTTTATTTTTGGCTTTTTGTTATTATATTGTTAGTTCGGACTTTTGACTTACTCCAGTTATTTCCCTTGTGGATCAATAAGGTCCACCACCTGCTCGTTTCTATGGATACGTCATTGCTCTGCCTGGAATGTTCCACAGTGTGACATTAAACAGCTCTACTTTACATTTATTAAACTACAAGTGGTTTTATAGCTCAAAAACACCAAGAAAAACAACATTCTGACTGTCCACAGACAGGCTCAGACATTCCTCTCCACAGATCTGACCTGTAACTTGGTCTTGTTTGGTCTCAAAGGTAGAAAAGTTTAATGTCATACTGTGAAACATTCCAGACAAAGCAATACCATCATGGGGAAAAGTTACACGATGCACTTTTAAGTCCAAGTCTAATGTAAATGTGGTTTCAGGTGGAGGCAACAGGAAGGACAAGTCTCTGCGAATCATGAGTCAGAAGTTTGTGATGCTTTTCCTCGTCTCCAAAACCCAAACTGTGACATTGGACGCAGCGGCAAAGATCCTGATCGAAGACAGCCTGGACTCCTCCAGCCACAGCAAATACAAGAGTGAGGAACTACTCTGTCTAATCTACAGGGCAGCTCATTAAAGCTCCTATATTACGCAAAACTGACTCTTGTCAACGTTCAGTCATGTTATCATATTGTTTCCTTGTCAAAAACAGATGTGGATATTTGAGTAACTCTTCAATACTAGTCTGTCTACAATTCCAAAGCTCAAAATGCTCTGTTCCACCTTGTGATGTCATGAAGCAGTAGTATTCAAGTTTACTGCTACAATTTACCTTTAGTCCAGTAGTGATTGACAATTCCAGGGCTGAAATGATCCAAAAGATTCTAGTGAAAGTGTCTGGATCTTAAAACCACATCGCAGCATTTCCTGTATTAACACATGACATCACAAGGTGGAACAGAGTGTTTTCAGTTTGAGAGAAGCCTAAATATGCAGGATTTGTGTGTTAAACGTGTGAATGAAACAAAACATAACTCCAGGTCTGATTTGACAAGGAAACAACATTATAACAGATGAGACAATAGCTAAATATGGGCCCTTTAAAGTGGAACTAAACACAGAATTAACTAAACTCTAATTTGTATATGATATTTTAATAGGATTGTGTACAGATTCTAGTATAGGAGTGTGTGCTGTTTCCAGTCACTACTACAATTTCAAGTAATACGTGACATCACATAAGACTGATTACGGCCAGGTGTTTCTTCTGATAACAAGCACCATATTTCAATCCTTCTGTAAACTTTTCAGGACCTGTTTAAAATGAGAATTGTGTTATTAAAATCGAAAATCTGATTTCAGTGCTTGTCAGAAAAATTGTAATAATTTTGAATACTTTCAGGCTTAAATGTGCATTGTGTAACTTTCTGGTGGAGGGTCCGTCAAATGCTTTAGGTATGTTTGAGCTATAAAACCTGTAATTGAATAAATCTAAGGTAGAGCTGTTTAATGTCATACTATGGAACATTCCAGGCAGAGTAATGACTTCTCCATAGAAACAAGCAGGTGACGGACCCACAACCGTAAAGTTAAACAGTACAGTTTTAATTTGTTTGATTTGTAATGTTTTTCTTTTTTTTTTTGCCTTTCCTTTTTAGCTAAAGTGCGTCGCTTGTATGACATCGCCAACGTTTTGACGAGTTTGGGGCTCATTAAAAAAGTCCACGTTCGAGAAGAGAGAGGGAGGAAGCCGGCGTTTAAGTGGCTGGGACCCACCGAGTTCAACAGTGCAGGAGCACCGCCCCCTGCTGGACTGGAGGCGTCGCAGAGGATCACGTCACAAGATCTGAACCGGCTCAAAATGTCCCGTCATGCGTCTTTTAACATCACCCCGACTTCTGTGGCTGTTCAGAGACAAGTGAACTCTGCCCCCAACAGTCCACGCAGGGAACAACATGCAGGTACATACTGTTTTAGAAGCTTGTGGTCATTTTACATTTTCTTTTACTAGGGCTGTAGTCCATGTAATCTAGATTAAAGGATAAATCTGAGCACTTTTAATCTGACCTTTTACTGATCTGTGTTATGTCTTATGTATGTATGTTTTATATTTAGGCCTGAGCGCCAGAAGCTAGTGAAGGGCTATTACTATCACAAAGGGATGCTACTAGTGGGTGGGAAGTGAAATGACTCTACATGACTTGCCCGTAGTGAGCAGGGACACTCACCAGAGCTTTTCAAAAGTGTATAGCTTGATAGCTAAAAAAAAGAAGAAAAAAAGCGGAACATTTTACACCTATCAGTTTGGTTTTTGGTTTGTTTGTTGTGCTTTTTGTCTAACCAATACCCCCATTTTTCACTGAAAAAAAACTTTTCTAACTTTTAGCTATTTCCATTTTTCAGAAATATATTAAATGGCATATTAGCTCTCCCAAATCAGACAAAAATGCATTTGGGGATACAAATGACGGCATAAAAATAAAAAGTGCATGGCAAAAGTCCTCATCTATATCCTGTTTATCTGCCCCAGAGTGCAGTCACAAGACTACACCTGCAGCAGGGGGAGTTCATGCAAAACTACTATTTATGCAGGAAAAAAAATACTAGGAATATTTCTATACACATTTAACAATGTATTTATATATAAAGACAGATGGAACTTGTGAATCATGAGTTTAACCTGACTTTTTACAGATAAATACCAAAATATAGCAAATCTTCACCCACCTCACTCTCTGCCTTCTTTTTTCTGCTGTTTTCCCGTAGAAACCCTTATAGCAGGAATAAAATGAAAAATTTGTAAATGAGTAAAGGAGTACAGCCCTAATTGAGACTCTACATATTTCCGTTCATTTGCAGTTTGATTTGTCCTTTCTGCCTCCTCCATAAACAGTTCTGTTTTGTTCTTGTGCCTTCAGCTGTGCAGATCCAGCCCGTCGACTACTCCAGAAAAACTCCAGTGTGTCGTCTGCAGTTTGGGAAGTCTTCAGAGTGAGTTCATTTATTCACATGCTCCACTTTGTCGTACTCCTCCTCCACCTATTCTTCCTCTTTCTCTTCCCCCCCTTTTAATTTTCTCCACTCACTCCTCCTCTCTTTTCTCTTTCTCCTCTGCCTCTGCTTCCTAATCATACTCCTCCTCCTGCCCCTACTTCTCCTCCTCTTCCTCCTTATCTCCCCTCACTTCTTTCTACTCTCTCCTTTTCTCTCCTCTTCTTCTTTGTTATTTTCCTCCTCTTTCTCTTCCTCCTGCTCATTTTTACTCCTTTCTCCTTTCCTTCTTTTCCTTTTTCTCCTCCTCTTTCCACTCCCTCTCCTCTTCTGCCTCATCCTCTTCTTCCTCCTCTCCCCCTCCTTCTCCTTTCCCTCCTTTTCATCTTACTCCACTTCTTCCCCCTTTTCTCACTCCTTCTTTTGCTCTCTCCTTCTTTTCCTCCTTCTCCCTCCTCCTCCTTTCCCCTCACTTCTTTCTCCACTTCCTCCTTCTTTCCCTCCTCTCCTTCCTCTTTTACCTCTCCCCTCTTCTTCTTTGTTCTTTTCCTCCTTCCACTCCTCCTTCCTCTTTCTCTTCCTCTTGCTCCTCTCTCCACTTCCTCTCCTCCTCTGCCTCATCTTCCTCCCCCTCCTCCTTCAGTAGATTTATCAGAGCTCCTCTCTCAGACCCACACTCATATTTCAGTCTGACCCCTCCTCTGAGCAGCCTGTTATGAACAGACTGGAGCTCACACAAGTGCAGGAGGAGTCGTGTTTTAGTGAAGATCGATGAAGGTTCAAGGAGGAAGAGACAGATGCTTTACATCCTGGTTTTTAGTTTAATCAGCTTCTTGTTGAAGAGGTGTATTTGTCACCTCGAACACTAGAGGGCAGTGTTGTTTTAGCACCGCATTCTGTTATGAGTAGACCTTACAGTTTTTTTCAGTCTTCCTCCTCTTGCTCCTCTCCATCTTCCTTAAAAAATCTTAAAATAACTGAATTTAGGAATTTGAAAATAATACCTTAAATAGACTTGAAAATGTGTGCTGTATGTAACTTATCTGTATCACATTTCTCTTCAAAAGTTTAATTTGTCAACCACCATTATTTGGTTAAACAACATAGACTAAATAAAGAGTTGCAGAAACAGTTATTGAGAACGCAACACAGCCCTGGGTCAAAATACTCACTGAAGATCAAGAACTACAGCAGCACAAGCAGAAGCTCAGCAGAAGCACGTAAAATCAAAGAAAATTTCAGCAGAACACAAAGTTTGATTGACGCTGTTATGTTGTTTGTTGTTGAGTCTCTCTACTCCCCATATTCCTTTGAGAAATAAATGAACACAAATTCAAGAATTTTGTTTTTCATTGCTGGTAGGTCTATGAAATAGGCCGTCAAAGTATTGAAGGTATTAAGTTTTCATATAAATAGTCTTAAATGGTGTCCCAGGATTAATGGATGGATGGATGGATGGTCTTAAAAAGGCCTTAAAAAGCTTGAATTTAACTTGAAGAAACCTGCAGGAACCCTGCTTCCTCCTCTCCTTCCTCTTCCCCCTTCTTTTATTTTTCCCCCTCCTCTTCTTGCTCCTCTTCCTCCTCTCCCTTGTATTCTCTCCCTAAATATGTGTCACCTCAAACACTAGAGGGCAGTGTTGCTTTAGCATTGCATTCTGTTGTGAGTTGATTTGAGTGTTTTCAGACTTTTCTCCTCTCCCTCCTCTTGCTTTACACCTCCCTTTCACTATTCCTCATCATCACAGTCTTTCTTATCTCGCTCTTCCTCTCACTCCATCTTCTTTTCCTCCTGCTCCTCTCCCTCCTCTTTTCGCTCCTCTCCCATTGTAGTCCCTATGTATTTTTCACCTCAAACACTAGAGGGCAGTGTTGTATTAATCTTAGTTTTTTTCTGTTTCTTTAGCACATTTTCTGAAACCATTCGTAAATCTTGTAAATGTTTTGTGCACTTTACAAAACTATTTAAGTATTTAGGTTCATAGACTATAGAATTTTAAGGAATAAACCTCAATGATAATAAAAAAAACACTTAGAATGTGATTTTCAATATTATAGTCATAGTACTTTCTTTTCTGTCTGGTTCAAGACTAGTTTTCATATTGATTAGTATGTGATTTTTGATACTTTTAGCTTTTTTTTTTTTAAAGTTTGTAACCATGATTTGTTTTAATTTGTCTGTGCAGTACCCAGACCCCAGTGTCCAGACCCCAGCCCACCCTCCTCATGCAGTCTCTCTCTGGACCAATTCTCACCTCCCCTCACACTCTAAATCCTCCCTCCTCCTCATCCTCTTCCTCCTCTCACTCCCACTGCCTGGCCTACCTGCCCAGCCTGTCCCAGCCCTCTGTGGTCATGCTTTACACCACCGCCGAGGGTCAAAGGTCAAACGGGACGGAGGGAGACGATGGGAGGAAGAGGAAGAGAGGAGAGGAAATGGAGGAAGAGATGTCTGCGGCAAAGAAGGGAATAAGGAAAAGCGACGAGGTACAGATGTGTAATTATTTTATTTTGTTGTGTTAAATGGACTTGTGTGAGGTTTAAGTCATGTTATAATGTTACCTCCTCAAAAACCTGAAAATCCTTTATTATTAGTCCAAATCTCCAAAGCTCAAAATTCCACCTTGTGATGTCATGTAGAGGTAGTTTTTAAGTTAACAGCTGCATTTTACCTTTAGTTCAGTAGAGATTGGCAATTCCGGGACTGAAATTATCCAAATGATTCTAGTGAAGGTGCGTGGAGTTTAAAAACACAATGGGCATTACCACATGACATCACAAGGTGAAAAGGGTGAAGAACAGATGAAGTCAACCTGAATCCGCAGGTTTTATGTGCTGTGTGTGAATGAAACAAAATCCAACTACGGGTTTGTTTGTGATGAGGAAACAACAGATATCAGAAAATAGCCTAAAACTGACTCTTTAAAGCGACATGATGTAACTTTTGAGACAACAGCAGGAAGGAGAAGAGACAGAGTGAGGGTTTGTTTGTGATGAGGAAACAACAGATATCAGAAAATAGCCTAAAACTGACTCTTTTAGCAGAAGATATTTTTTGGTCTTAATATGTAAAAGCGCAGATTATCATACGAATTTACTTACTGTCTTTGTATACGGTATATTCAATTCAATTCAATAATATGTATTTCATTCATTAAAACAAAACAAATCAATGCAACATATCTGCATACAGTATTACAGATTTAGTTCAATTTTGGTACCTGAATGAAAGGGCACAGAAAGAAGCAAAAGCTTATAATGTCTGCCCCTTATCAACTCTTATTCACTTCCAGTGTGTTGCACTGTTACTACACAAAATTTCACTTCCAGTGTGTTGCACTGTTACATTACACAAAATCAAACATAGATATACAGCTTCCTTACAAAAAAACCTTCCCCACACTTCAATGCAATATGTAAAATATGGAACAATCAATGTGTTATACAATAAGAACAATGCATGTATATGGGTCAATGACGTTCAACAGGCAAACTTTAAAATTTAGTTTCTGTTGAACTTTTTCAAATATTTCCAATATCAGTGCATGTACATGAATTGGCTATGACCTTTAAAAATGTCATGAGGTGCGACCGAGAATAACATTAAAATAGTTTTATTTTCTAAAACATGGTTGGGATGTTCTAAGTTCTGAGTTATATGAACATGAGATTGAGATTTGAATATTATGGGGGAAATATCTATTCAAAAAAGCAGAAATTTCATGTGGAACTAAAAACATTTGAGAAAATATGACAAAAAAGAAAGATTAGATTATAGTTATTTTAAAGAGGTTTAAAAATCATCAGTTCAGGGCGGACAGTCGCAGCACATGAACATTTGACACTTTAAGGACAAAAAACATGCAGAATAACTCAGGATTTGTGGAAAAATTATTTGGTTCCATGGAGGTCAGAGGTACTACAGGTATGTGGGCCCATATACAAATATTGCACGAGCTTCCCCTGCAGATGTAGTATCGTGAAGTCAATTACACAGAGACAAAATCATTTTAGTTGACTAATTAACACCATTTTGCTTTCAGGTCAGTGCAGAGTCTGAGTCCAGCCACAGTCCTGTGGGTGAACCCCAGCCCTCACACTACCTCTATGTGCCCAACAACGCAGGTAAGCTACAAAACATTCAAACTCCCCTGTGAAATCAATAATACACTGTGTAACTTTTCGGTTGGGGGTCCGTCACCTGCTTGTTTCTATGGATATGTCATTGTTGTGCCTAGAATGTTCCACAGTATGACTTTAAACAGCTCTACTTTACATTTATCCACAAGTGGTTTTATAGCTAAAGAAAATCCCTAGAAAAACAGGCGTTTTAACTGTGAACGGGGTCACCTCTCCACAGATCTGACCTGTAATAGAAAAGTTTAAAGCCATTCTGTGAAACATTCCAGACAAAGCAATAAATGGAGAAAAGCTTTTGACAGACCCTTCACCAGAAAAGTCACACAATGCACTTTTAAAACCATGAATGCTTTCAAATATATTTTATTTACAGCACATTTCATACACAAAACAGTTTCCAAAGTTGTGTAATGTTTCAACGTATGGCATTAAACCTTTCTATCGTCATGGAGATCAAACTAGATGGAGGTACAGGTCAGATCTGCAAAGAGGCAACCCAACTCACAGTCAGAATACCTATTTTCTTGGTATTTTTAAGCTGTAAATAAATGTAAAGTAGAGCTGTTTAATGTCATACTGTGGAACATTCCAAGCACAGAAATGACATATTCATAGAAACAAGAAGAAGACAACCAAAAAGTTACATAATAATACCCCCTTTTTAAACAGCAAATCTGCAAATTCACAGTAAAAAGTTCTATTTTTCCATAATCTCTCCGCCTTTACACATTTTCTTGTCATTTTCAGGTCTGAACAACTTAAATTTCCTGCTCTCATCCGCACACCCGGCCTCCGCTCTCTCTCTCCCCGCCGGTTCTGTCCCGACGTTGGCTGTTCCATACCTCCTCCTGCCGCCCTCCTCTCTGCCCTCATACCCTCTCATCACCAGCCCCATAAGGACCCCCCCTGGCTCCGACGCCCACTCCAAACTGAGCTTCAGCATTCCCACAGTGATGTCTCCGGGGCAGATTTTGGTCGGGACCCCCTCCACCCCGGAGCAGACGAGAGTGTACGGAGCGTCAACCCCACATTCAACCAGAGGGGCGGCGCTAGAGGCAATGGTGAGTCCGTTTTTCACGTTTTTGTTTTTTTGGGGGGGGTTTTTTTTTGTTTTTTTTCTTCAGTGTTTTGTTGCCGGGGATCCAAAATATACAAAACTATTCCATTTCAAAGATGGATTGGCTTTCCAAAAAAATGGACAAGCTTAGGCGTCATTCTATTTTGAACTCCATAACTCCATTCAGCTCCAGTCAAATGAAGCTCATCAAAACGAGCGGCTACATTGGCAAATTTGGAACCAATTTCTGTATTAGGAACAAAATACAGACAAAATACCAAAATAAAAACCCCAAGATCTTGTAACGGGTTAATACAAACTTTTAAAGACAGAGAGGTGACAATTAGGAACCAATATTATTATTGAATATCAGCTGAAAAATATGCTTGACTATCGGTTCCTTGATATCGGTTTAGCAGATATCCGTAATAAGATGATTTACAAGCTGATATTGGCCTTGAACGTCTCATAATGTTCAAACTTTTGTCCATATGAATCTGTTTTGTAGTTATTTGGAGGAGAAATAACAACTGCATAAGACATGTGGACCTCTTGTGTTATAACTAAGTGCCATCTTCAATGTAATGAACTAAGTGCCATTTTCAACACACCCTACACTGGTATCGGGACAGTATCGGGCATCAACAGACGCTTAAAGTCAAAGTATCTGTATTGGAAGCGGAGCTGAAAAAGCTGGATCAAGACATCCCTAGTGACAGTTTCTCAATGTAAAGTCTATTGGAAACAATCGACACCAATTGGGGGCCTAAAGATTACTCCAAATAAAAATAATGATGTAACAATAACCAAAATATTGTGAAATCATCTCGTCAAAAGTCTAACTAACGTTTTTTTAGCTGTTGCTGTACCATAATAACAAATTTAAGCTGAGAACTACATAGACCATGATCCTTTGCTCTGTTTCAGTCCAATCTACATGTTGAAATAACTTACGCACTTTTAAATCTTAATTATTTAGATTATGATGATGTTTTAAATCTTAATTATTTAGATTATGATGTATTTGATGTATGTATTTTTACAGTTTTGTCAACTTCCACAAAATATTGCAATAAATATTGGGTGCTGTGAGATGGATATCGTGAAAATATCATGCAGAGAGATTTGGATTTGAATTTTTCATTTGTTACACACACTCTTTAAAGGGCCTATATTACAGTATTTTTTGATACTGTTATAATGTTGTTCCTCATCACAAACAGACCTGGAGTTGTGTTTTGTTTCATTCACACATGTTTAGTACACAAACCCTGCAGATTAAAACTGAGTTCATCAACAGAAAATACTCTGTTGTGTGATGTCATGTGGCACATACAGGAAGTGCTCCACTGTGTTTTTAAACTGGAGATGTAGACAGACTAACAATAAAGAGGAACTCAAACGTGTGAATGAAACAAACACAACTCCAGGTCTGTTTTTGCAGAGTTAACAACATTCTAACCTGACTTAAACCTCACAAGAGTCAGTTTTGTGTAATATACGACCTTTAACCTTTAATCTTCTGACAAAGGAGCGTTTTATGGTTACACACACTTGTATTTTAGCATCTATTTCTCCCTCTCTCCCTCTCTTTAGACTCCTCAGACTCCTAAAGAAAACATGGCGTCTGCTTCCAAGTCCTTCTTCCAGACTCCAGCGTCTCCAGCCAACTCGCTCAGTGCTGCCCCCAACGGGAGAAAACGAGGATCCGCCCAAAGACGACTGAACGTAGAACACCCTCCAAATATTTAAAACCACGAAACAAAAAAATACTGAAACCAATGGTGCTTTCTCTTTGTATTTGTCTGTACAATATTATTCATTTGAAAATGTTTTCTTAATGGTGCACTGTGTAACTTTTCGGGGGTCTGTCACCTGCTTGTTTCTATGGATTGCTCTGGTTACAGTTGCTCTAGTTTAGATTGCTCTGGTTACAGTTGGTTTTATAGCTCAAAAATATCAAGAAAAAGAGCATTTGATGGACCTTCCACCAAAAAAGTTACACAATGCACGTTTAAAAATGATCAAAACTGGTTGTGAATGTGCCTCATGGTTACATAATGGGACACTACTTAGAAGCAGTATTGTGCTCACTGTATTTCTTTTTTTTAGCCTTAATTTCCCCTTTTTAAAATGTGATCAAGCCACAGAACGCCTTCTTAATTTTGTATGTAATTCCCATTTGCTATTTATATTTTAAGTAATATATTAATGAATACAGGGAGTTTTAGCACTAAAATTTGAACACTTGAAATGTTTTTAGAGCTTTTTTTTTTTTTTTCTAGGAAGCCCAAATTCTCCAACATAGGGAGTTGTATGGGCTACGTGTTAAGAAATCTCAAATATTACCACACCAATGTAAAAGGAGTTTTGTCAATTTTGAGTTTATACACTGCAAGTTTCTCTGATCTGGCCAAGATTTTCAAATTTATATCAGGATATTCATCATGTTTTCAGATTTTCTTATCCACTTACTAGTTCTGAGACTGATTCGTTCTTTAGGTAGTTTATTTTACAATAACTTGTCAAGTAAAGTGAATTTGCTGCATGGACAGATAATTTCACAATGTTTTAAGTTATTTTCTCATAGATTTAAGTGTTTATATCTTAAATTTTGGCCAAGCTTTTTTGTTAAAAGCGCTGTATCTTACTTTTACCATCTTAAAAACATGGAAACACATTCTAGTTAATTTAAAAAGTATCTTAAAGGGACGCTGTGTAACTTTTCTGGTGCGCGGATGTTATTTTTATATTTCCTCACCTAGAATGTTCCTCACTGTAGCTTTAAACGTTTTGCATTTGTTGAATTACTCAAAAATATGTTGGAAAAACATGTGTTCTAAGTGTGAGCGAGCTCACGTCCCCACAGACCTGACGTGTAACTTGAGCCGGTGCTTGTCTCCATAGTTTAATACCACACTGCAGGTAACTGGCCCTCCACCAGAGAAGTTACATAGTGCCTCTTTAATATTGGTGAATCTAATATTTATTGAATTTAATCTTGTTCCAATTAGAAGCAGCCCATTCAACTCTACATCAGACCAGAGCTGTAGAATTGTGTTTATAAGTGCTGATTTTTCTTCAGCTTTCGCCCTTTTTTTCAAATTCATAATCACTAAATGATTTGTTTACATTAAAGAGGGGTATTATGCAATTTTCTTGAGCTTTTTATAATGTTCCTTCCTCAAAAACATGCTTGAAGATGTTTTAGATTCATTTAGCCCGTTCATGCATGTTTGAGTCATTTAGCGATCTCTCTCAGGCCCTATTCAAACCCTCCTTACGGTTAACTGTGCAGGGTTCCCACAGTCGTGGAAACTGAAAATGCCATTTTCCAGGCCTGGAAAAGTCATGGAATTTTGTAAATTCAATGAAAGATTTGGAAAAGTTATGGAATTTGACCATCTCTTTCAGACAACTACAGCTTTCTGTTAAGTTCGCTTTAGGCTATTCTGATTAATTGATTGATTTTTTTAAAACGACTACATACCCCATGCTCCAACTCGACAATTCTTCATAAATATACATAAAGATGAAACAAAACTGTATGCTACGACTTCATAAACCTGATGTGATGTGCAGTGACTCGGCATGTGGATTGATCTGTGTCGCTCTTGAAATGAGATCTACGATTTATCTCACTGATAGAGATCGGAAAACACACTTTAAATGGTGCATTGTGTAACTTTGGTAGCGAGTCCGTCACTTGCTTGTTTCTATGGATATCGATTGTTACTCTACCTGGAATGTTCCACAGTATGGCATTAAACAGCTCTATCTTACACGTATTCAATTACAGGTGGTTATAAAGATCAAAAATAGCTATTCTGACTTAACGGGGTCGCCTATCCACAGATCTGACCTGTAACTTGGTTTAGAAAAGTTTTATGCTGTACTGTGAAACATTCCAGACAAAGCAATAACCTGTAATACCACGGAGAAAAGAGTTTGACGGATGCTCCACCCTAAAAGTTACACAGTGCAGCTTTAGGCTACACTTTCTGTATCCTTTTGTGTACAAGGGATGTGACGATCATGCAGAATATTCCACTTTTGCTAAATATTTACTACACTTCATTCTTTCGCTTGTTTAGCTGCTAAAAGACAATGTTTAAAGATACCCTGAGGTACTTGAATGACTTGTATAGTAGTTTTTTGGAGATTGTCAAAGTACTGTAGAGGCTTTGTTGTGGATGCTACGTTAATTCCAGTGGTAGAAGTACTGAATTTTGTTACTTAAGTCCAAAAAATAGTCAAGAAAAGTAAAGGTACCACATGGAAAAATGTACTTAATGAAAAGTATTATAGTATCTGTTTAAAAATGTACTTAAAGAGTAAAAAGTCAAATTAATTGAATCTGTCCTTTTTTCCAAGCTGTTTTTTGGTTATATTTGGTCTTTTCCGCAGGTCTCGAACTATAATAAAATACTTTTACTTTTCAGTCCTGTACTAAAATGCAGCCCAGTAGAAAGTACAGATACCTACTCTCAAATGTAGTGAAGTAAAAGTAAAAAGTATCCACTGTAAAATCCACTTAAGGAAATGTTTAAGGTGTCTGTGCTTTACTCAAGTGCAGTACTTTACTACTTTTACTTTGTGACGTTCCACTACTGATTAATACTACAGCATTTGTCTAAAAACGAGGGATGGGACAAGATCTTGTGAGACAAAACTGACATGAGACTGCGGTTTTTTAAAAGGTTTTTACAGTTGGATTGGATTAAAAATGGAGCCAAGTGCTGGTGAGTTATATTTTTTAGAAGTTGTAATCCCAAAAAACTATAATAACAGAAAAAATATGATAACATTTCAAAATGATAAACTCTACATATGGTTGTTGCCATCACTTGCCTTTTAGACACTGTTGCTTTGTTCTATATCAGCTTAGACATTTTCTGTAAAAGAAATAATGAATTTGATTTGGAATTGAAAGCAAATTTACCATTCCAGGATTAGCTGAACGGTTTACGACCAAAATAGCATCATTATAACATCCTTTTTGACTATTGATTTGGAATGTTTTCACAGTTCACGTCTGCAGCTTTTGACGAGGAAAACTGTAAAAATGGGCAAACTAATGATGTAACAAAAGACAAAAATAAAAACATTTAAAAGTTAAAAGTTATTTATAATTCAGTGTACTTTGTCCTCCAGTTACGCTATATTTACACAAAGTAATTCAAAGTGCTTTAGAGAATAAGAAATACATGAAAATCACCACACAACAACCATCAATAATAATATTTTGGGCAATTTGCTGAATCATTTCTAGATTTTTTTATTTTATTTTTTTGATGCTTGAAATAAAATGTTATACTGTCCATGCATTTTTTTATGTGACACTTGAAACAGTTCCAAGTTCATTTTAGCACATTTCAGTAATCAAATTCAATTTGTTATTTAGGCTACAACTTGTCAGGAAATCTACAAAATAGGCCTAAAGATAGGTTGGATTTGTTAAGATTTGTTCATGAAGAAAAACTGTAAAATTTAGTGATAAAAATATATTGGTTTCAAGTGAGAAATGTTTTATTCTTTTAAGTACACACCTTTTGCAAAACGTTGAAAATTACTAGTTTTAATATGTGCAAATAAGTTTCACTTTTGTTTTCCGGAGAAGGGCGCAGTTTGATGTGAGGCAACAGTTTTTGAGGATCGCGCGGATGTGTCAGAGCGATCTGGAGGTAAGTCAAGTGTTTTTCTGTTACATAGGTTGAGGTTATATCATAAAGGAAGATTCGATGGCGAAAAAAATGAATGAGGTTTATACTTTTTAACCGATGAGCTCTGTTATTTGAATACAATACTGCAGATATTGTATTGTGCATCAGTGAATCTTGGGTACTCACCAGGGGAATTTTCAACAGTTTAGATCAATGCATATATATATATATATATATACAGTGTGATTCAGAACAGGACGAACATTACAGACTTTGGTCTTTGTCAGTACGTATGAACACACGTTTTATTATATCCTGTGTTTCTGCTGAGGGTGACACTTTTCCCGTGTAGCGGGTTTATGATCATATCTCCACTAATATGAGGTCAATTTTCACCAAAAAAAAAAATTGATGATCATGACCTGCGTCATTATCATCCAAAATCTCCACAGAAGCTAATTCGCCTTGATAAAAGCACTTAAGGAGCGCTCTGTGCCCCGGCTGTGAGCGCGCACGGGAGCGAGCAGGGCTACGTGTAGACGCACAGGAGCAGCGCCGCTCACTGGACACATGGAAGTATGAGAAGATGATTTTATTGTAGATCCATGATTGTAT
>JACN01123573.1:0-11165 GCA_000787155.1 Scartelaos histophorus | reverse complement strand
TTTAAGCAACACATTTTCAGGAGTCAATCTGAGCATTTATGGTCCTGTTTAGGTGCTTGATTTTCTACACAAAAAGGTGAGAAAAACTGTTGTCTAATGCTAGCTAGCTTGTAATTCTATGTGAGAGAGACTTGTTTAAGCTCAACTGTTGTAGATCTAGCTTGGTCAGTTCCTTTATGTAATGAACATGTACAAGTACTAAAACCCTGAATGAGATGATGTGTCCAACCCTTTGACTGGTAGTGGATCTACACGAAAGAATAAAGAATATTGTTGACACAATATTTTTTTCCTTTCAGCCAATGAGCTTCAGAGGGCAGTGTCTCTTGTTGGAACAGACCAGGATGACAGCCAGCTCAGAAACTCACTGTAAGATTATTAACACATGATAAGAAGATGTTTTTATGTGTCACAAATGCATTAAAAATAATATGTAGTAAAGACTAAATTGCCTCTTGTGAACTTTAAGCCATGTTATAATGTTGTTATCTCCTCAAAAGAGTTTTGTTTCATACACACATGTTTGAGTAATCCTTTATTATTTAGTATCTCCAAAGCTCAAAATGCAGTTTAGCTTGTAGTTTTTAAGTTATTAGCTACTTTTTACCTATACCTAGTGGAGCAATTTCTTCCTTTTAAATCCACTAAATATAATTTTATTGTTACTTGGGACTATGACCACAAATCCTTGAATCTTCATTCTGTATTACCTCATGGCATCATAAGCTGACCTAAATATGCAGGGTTTGTGTGTTAAACATGTGTAAATGAAACAAAACACAACTCCAGGTATGTGATGAGGAAACAACAATACAACATAGAAAGAAAACGGTGTAATATGGGCCTTTGACTTAAATTCTGATTTAAAATCTTAATTTGAACATCTTTGATTGGATGAGATCAGTTGTACATTTAATATTTCACTGGTTTCTCATCCCATTGGCCAAAAATCTGGTGAAATGAAATTGAAATAAAAGTAATGCATTGAAAGAGTTAGAAATAATGAAATTATCAATGACTATCAAGTAAATACTACTGTAGTATATCTAGTAAAAGTATCTTAAAATTCTATTCAAATTCTGAATTCAAGTTATTTAAATGTATTTTTGCAGTGCAATAACTTGCTGTAAGATTATAAACACATGACCATTATGTAGGTAGTTTAAATAATGTGTAATAACTATGTAATACGTGTAGTCTGTCCATTTTTAAAGCCAACAGAAGCAGCAGCAGGGGAACCAGCTGGCCAAAGACACAGACAAAGAGATCAAGGCTTTTGCTGCTCTGCCTGTGGGTCCTGACCAGGTATTTCATTAATATATTTGTGCAAAGCTAAGGCTGTGTTTACACTTGTACATGCTCTAATTAAATCTACACAATGAATTGAACAACTCAAACTCAATTATCAAATCAAAGAGGCTGCAATTATAGGTAATCTTGTCTAAAACAACAACAATTACCATGCTAACTGTGCACTTCCTCCTCTATATGCTGTGGTGGATGTAATATATTTGTAACTGCTCTGAAATTGGCTGGTAATCAACTTTTTTTTTTTTGCCAAAGCATGTAGTTCTGGCTGTCAGGTTACCGCTCTCTGTGTTTCTCTCATTTATTTTGTGTATATCTTGTGTTTTTGTAGCGACAGAGAAAACTCCAGAAAGAGCGTCTTTTAAATGACTTCTCTGCAGCTCTCAACAGTTTCCAGAAAATTCAACGGCAAGCAGCCAACAAGGAGAGGGAGTATGTAGCCAGGGTCAGAGCCTCCTCCCGGCTGTCTGTGCTTCAGTCTGGGGTAAGGAGGGACAAACTGAAATAAACAGGAAAAAAACACAACTAGTCAAAAATTTGGACATACCTTCTCATTTAATGTTTTTTCTTTATGTGTAGTGTTTTCTACTTTTTAGGTACACATGGAAGACATTATATATATGATGCCAGATGCCAGAATTGAATTATGCAGCAAAGAAAAAAAACTGAAATAACTCAAATAAATGTATTTTATATACAAATCCTCAAAGTATTCACCCTCTGCTTTGCTGATAGTGCTGAGAAGTCTTGGCCTCCTCTTCATGAGCTTCATTATAAAGTCTCTTGAAATGGTCAGGGCCAAGAAATACTAATTTTCAATAGCAGTGATCAAAGATAAGTGTAGCTATTTTTCAAAATCTAAAATATGAAACAAGTTTTGAGTTATTTTGAGTACATTTTTTGTTTACTACATTCCATGTGTGTCCTGTCATAGTTTTGATGCCTTCAGTAAGAATCTACATTTTAAATAACCATAGAAATAAAGAAGAAGAAATGAAAACGTGTGTCCAAACTTTTGATTGATAATGTATGTCATACGCAAATAGTTATCCAGGCATTTCAAAATCATGAGATCATAATCTGCTGTGTGTCCATTTGCTGACATATATTTAAGGTCCAAAGGTGGTTTAAGGTTAACTTTGGAAAATAAGAGTTAAAGTTCAGTTGGCAGGGTAAGCTACTCATTCCACAAAAGCACAGTTAAAGGTGCATTCTGTAACTTTTCTGGAGACTTGCTTTGCCGTGAATGTTCCATGTTATGACATTAACACATCTATCTTGGACTTATTCAATTATCTGTGAATAGGGTTGCCTCTCCACAGATCTGATTTGTCTGTATTTCCCTTGAGACAGATTTAATCTCTGTCAGGTTTAATCTCTACCGTGGAACATTCTATACAAAGCAATAACATCTCCATGGAGAAAAGTATTAATGGACGATTTGGTGAAGTTTATAATGTTATTTCCTAGTTGGACAGGGAGAACAGATATCATGACATATGTAATGGTAATTATATTGCTATTACCTAACAACCACAATGTCAATAAAGACTTATGATTAGATTAATGGAAACAAATGACAAATGCTATATTTTATTAAATGAAGGTCTAAACTGTCAGAAAATGCCTTCCTTTTGTGTAAATTGTATGTGCACATTGAATGGAATTTTGGTATTCATGACATAGGGAGAGGATTTCTTCTTTAAAACTCAACGCTACTTCCTGTATTTTTTAACTTTCTACTTTTTTAATCCACAAACTGCAATTTAACTAATGTAAAACTATGATGAATATTTACCACAGGTGCTATCCCACCTAACCAAAAAAATAAATTCATAAAAACGTCATATACACTTACTAATAGAGGATTACCTATATTGTAATAATCCACACCTAAAATATAAGCAAACTTATGTGTGCATTTGTCATATTTTCAAATGTTCAGTACTTTCTTTCATTATATTATAGTTCCCCTCCTGAAACCATGTGTTACAGTGGCTCTGTTGTCACTAATCAGATCACTTCCCTCCAAAATGACACAGTTCTCAGTGCAATCGATCAGAAGTGGAACTGCAATACTAACCATGTCCACCAGATGTAGACAATCAACTCCATAAAGGTCCTTTATATAGCACATGATTCAATATACTTCAAATAGGATAGGACTTTCTTTTTAAGATTGCAAGAATTTTGTGGGTTTTTTGTGTTATGAAAAAATTAATTTTAAGGTTTTTTTTCAGGGAGGCCCAGCTGATGATGGCTTCAGAAATGTGCCTGCATTTTCTAGGTATTTGTTATTTCCTATAAAACAAACTTTTACACTTTGCAGCTTAGTTGGAACTATAACAGGAAAGCTCATTGAACTCTAAAATAACATTACACACACACTAGCTAGCATTAGCCAGGAGTTTTCCAAATAGTTTCTCTCACTTGTTTATTAATTGATTCCACCATACATATACCTATACAACTTCCCCAGTGATGTCACTGCAAAGTCTCAACATTAAACAAATATTAAATAAATTATTGAAAACATATTGAATTGTGTGTAGTGAGTTGCAGCTGCAGGCAGAGATGGACACAATGACTGAAGAGGACCTAAGATTGATACAGGAGCGAGAGGAGGCCATCAAACAGCTGGAGGTATGACTTATTGGAATAATATTTATGAATTAAAGTGTCTTAACTCACTATATGTCTGTGTGTTGCTACAGTCTGACATTGTGGACATTAATGACATCTTTAAAGACCTGGGGACGATGGTGCACGAGCAGGGAGACCTGATCGGTAAGTCACATGACCTTTGCTATGATAAAATGGGCCAAGTTAATCTCTTTAGTATTTGTTGTTCCAGTGGCGATTTGTCCTGAAAAGAACTTAAAGGTCCTATATTTCTAACTGACTTGTGAACTTTTAGCCATGTTATAATGTCGTTACATCATCATAAATATACCAGAAGTAGTGTTTTATTTCATTCACATCATTCCATTCATTTCATTCCTTTTTTATTAGTGTGTCTGTACCTCCCAAGCTCAAAATGCTCTGTTCCTCCTTGTGATGTCATGTAGTGGTAGTTTTCAAGTTGGCAATTCCAGGGATGAAATTATCCAAATGATTCTAGGGAAGGTTAAATGATTCTAAGGCACAATGGAGAACTTCCTGTATTTCGTCCTCAGTTTAGGGACAAATAAGAGCTGAAAGTCTGTTGTCTTCTTTGAAAGTGCATTACCTCAGAAAACCTGATGACTACAACAGGGACACTGACCTCTGACTTCTGCATTCTGTTTTCTGTGGTCTCTGCTCCCTCTTAGTAAACAACCTTTGATTTGTGGTTAATTTCTCTGTTCCACATCCTCTGACCTTGCATATTTATGTGTATGTTTAATACTGTATAGACAGTATAGAGGCCAATGTGGAAAGCACAGACCAGAACATCCACAGAGGCATGCAGCACCTGGCACGCGCCGCAGACTACCAGGTATTTAAGATTTTGATTAAAGGGCGGATATTTAACTTCTGTGAGGTATTAACTGCTAAGACATAACATATTTAGATCACCATGTTACCTTTTATTATTTTGAAAATGCTGTATTCACAGAAAACAATGTATTAATATTGTTTTTGATCCCACTGAGTCTCCCGTGCCTTTGCTTCCCCTTCAGAGCGCTATCACAACACTGTCAGTGTGGGGTTGTGGGCTGAGTCTTGGTCAGTATCTTACTAAAGTTTTGAATATGGTCCGGTCAACCTTTGGGGTCTCAAAATGACACGCACACACACACACACACACGCACGCACGCACGCACGCACGCACGCACACACACACACACACACACACACAGCGTGAATCACGTGAGCTCTTTGACCAATCAGAGCAAGAGGAGCAAGAGCAGAGCCGGAGCTAACGATTAAAAAGCTGTTTTTACAACAAAAGAATTTTGAGCTGAGAAAAAGTCGATCTAAAAATAGGTAAAAAACACCACAAAATCCAACATTTTTGAAAGTTGTAGGCGCCCTGTCAGCTGAACTCCAGCAGTTTGTCATTATATTGCACTCTATGAGAAAAATCTTTTCTCAGCCCATTTTTTTCGCTGAAGTACCAGTGAGTGGTCAGCTACAAGCAGCAATACACTATCCAGTTACTTTAATAGATCCATGAGTTTGGTGGAGATCGTTAAAATGCTCAAACATGCATGGATAACACCTAAAACCTCTACAGGTTGCAGTACTTCCTGTATTTTTTTTTTTAGACACAAGTGATGTAAAACTGTAATAAATGTTTTATTTATATTTTGTAATCATTGTTGTACTATCCCTAAACCAAGTCAAAATTAGAAAAACATGGAAACCTGTCATATGCACACCTTCACTAACACTGGAAGCAGGATTTGAACCACCAACCTTCAGATCTATCAACTGACTTGCTGTTATGTAAAATGATGACTACATTTTATTCCTGGATGCAGTGTTACTCATGTCTGGCATCTGTGCTGTTTTTATTTGTTTAATGAGGGGTTGCCATGGCGTTGGGAGGTGAAGACACTGGAGCGGATGACTTAATATAAACTTACAGTAGCTCATTCAGGCAACATAGTTATTTGTTGACTAAATTAGGCAAATATTTCCTCCCCACACCTTTCCCAGTCCATGGAGCCCTTTTTCATTGGTCAAAATTGCATGCACACCTCATATGTGCCAGTGTGCTGAGGTCAGACTGAACCAGGGCTTAAAATAGGACTTATGATGATGTTACTGTGGCTAAACCACTGCTGTCCATAACCCAGTATTATACAAGAGGTTAGTGCTAGGCCATAAAAGTCATTAAAGAGGGGATATTATGCCAAATGGACTTATTGGAGCTTTCTACCATGTAATAACATTGTTCCCTCATCAAAAAACATGCCTGAAGAGGATTTCGATGTCATCCATGCATGTCTGAGTAATCTTGCAATCTCTCCCAGGACTTATCGAACCCTCCTCTGTGCAACGCTCGGCCCTCAAACCTAGGTCATCTATCCTCCCACACAGCAATTATTCATAACTATACAAAAATATGATACAAACAAACAACTTGATCTGATGTGCAGTAGTTTTATTAATGGAATGAATGCTGATTGTAATAGCGCTCTGAAGAGGGAGTGACTTAACATGGAGAGCAAAGGGAGGGGCGATGCAGAGCATCAAACATGAAAGTGAAACTTTACATTCTTTATTATTTAGTATTGTATTTTTTCTTTACTGTCTCAGTTTTCCTTCTTCTCTTTCAGAGCAGCTCACGGAAGAAGATCTGCATACTGATCACTATTGCGGTGGTAGTTGCCGTGGCGATCGGCCTCATCATCTGGGGCTCAGTGACCAATGTGTTTTAGACCTGTTCATCCCCACTCTGAGGCTGTGCGTTTGGTATTGTTAGGAGGGTATACATATCACAGTCCATTGGACTCTACTCCACTCCTAATGGCACAGTTACCAAAATTATTGTTGTAATCATATAAAATGGTGCAATGATTTATTAGACTGCAAAGGTAGGCATGGAAATAAATAATTGGGTTGTCCCAAAATTAAACCTGGCAGAAGCCAAACTAACGTGACACTTATGTTGATAGAGTCATTAGTAGTCTATGTACATTCATCTACGTCACTGTTTTGTTTGTGTGGGTGCTTCATTTTTGGCCCTGCCCAAACAACTGTGCTGCACAGTGATTGGTCCAACCCATCTGCTTAAGGAGAGGTTCAAGATACATTCTGAAGTTTGTGAACTCATAAGTATCACACATTCATGCAACAATCAGGGGAACAATCAGGGATTACCTTCACTCATAATTTCACTCATACTTTTATCATATGCATCAATGAAGGCCATTAGACTGAACAGAGTCCTAGAGGTCACATCACAACAGCTGAATGGGCATTTGCAACCGCCAGCTTGTGGCTGCAGGATAATGGTTAATTTCCATGTACTATCAATGTCCTCTAGAGGTCTATTACATATGCCAGTAAATACTATTTCTGTGATTTTTCCAGATTAGAACTATTTTTTTTTGTATTGTTACTGAAATGTTAATCAGATGATTTAAGTAGCATTTTCCAATTACTAATGAAGTTAAGAGTTACTGTAAACGTTTATGTTAATACTCCTGTTTTGTATCTTTTTAAGATGATCTCCCATTAACCACTGTATGTAATTGTATAATCCAATGTGATTATCTAAATGGCAGTGTGTTTCTTGTACATATTTCTGATAACTTCCTGAGAAGATTTCTGTCCATTTTCATGTTTTTTTATGGTAATAAGAAATCACTAAAGCATTATTTATTCCAGTGAGAATTCTCAACTGTCTGTTCTGTCCATAGAATACAGTGTACTCCACCAATATTGAAAGTTTTACATTTTTACTCAAAATGTTGATAGATTTGTCCTGGTTTAGTCCTAGTTTAGCCCTGATTTACTTCATAAATCCCTTAAAGGCTTTCAGTATAACTGGAGAGCACTGTATGTGAACTCAAACACCAGCACTTGACCTACAGCTCTTACTGCTACCTCTGGATACTGTTTGAACTGATCTGTAAGAACAAACCTGTTTTCTACTATAACTGTACTGCATTCTGTGTGATTAATACATAAATAAAATACTTTATAAACTATTTGCAAAGCATAAAAATGTTATTGCTTTGCTCGAATATGTTCCACAGAATTGCATTAATCTCTTCAATCTTAAAATTATTCAGTTGTTATTCAAGAATTTTTATAGCTATAAAATACTTTGACAAAGCTCTATTCTGTGTGTGGGCTCATCTCCACAGATCTGACTCTTAACTTGGCAGGGTAGCATCGCTTTGTCTTCATTAAGATTAAGAGTTTAACGCCATACTATGGAATAATTTGTAGATTTTATATTATTATATAAATGTGTTATGATAAATATGATACATTTGACAACTTACAGTGTAATAGTTCAGTATTTACAGTATCCAGGCATTGACGTCTGATTTCCTCCTGAAAGAACCCATTTCGTATTTGCTTTTTGGATCTAGAGCAAACCTTTCATAGTTTTTCTATGTTGTGTTAGGTGATCTCATCTGTTCAAACACACAGGGTTTGTAGCTCCTGGATGAAAATATGAAAGTGACAAATGCAATGACGCACAGAGCAAAGGTTTCCTGGAGGATTCGAGCTGACGCTGGCACCAGGAAACATTTACCTGTCCAACTACAACCACATGCTTTGACAAAACGTACAAATACAAGTGGATCTGGTGCTGTATCCTGTCTGCCCAGTTCCAGGAGTGATTGACATGTGGATTAACCAATAAGGGAGATGCAGGCTTTGTTCTTGTCAAAACAAAATGGCAGTTTATAATTTAAAAAAGGAAGGAAAAAAATGTAGAGGACTGAGAAACTGAGTGAATTTCTTCAGAATCAACCATCAAAGCACCAAACCTTTAAAATAATCTCAAGTAAAATAAGTTGTAGATGTGGTTATGAGGGTTGTGAGAATATTGGAGCGATGTCTTCTGCATTTGAGAGACATGTGACACAAAAAGCAAAAATACAAAAGTTTCTCTTGTTCCAGTACAGATATATTGTATAAGCAGCTTTTGAAGTTAAAATAAGGCCACAGTGTGCTGTCTGCATCTAATTATTGAGCATTTTATTCTCCAGTAATGTATGGTGACCAGAAAGAAATAAAAAACAGGACATTTTTTGGCTGTTGCAATAATAAAATTATGAACCAAGTGCAGAATTAAATTGTTATGCAGAGACCATTCATGACTAACATGTAAGTCAGTATGGTAACATATTCTTTTTTTTCTGTATTTTACCAAAACAAATGACAATTTATGCCTGTCTTTACTGTTAGGAGGTATAAAATTGGTCAAAAATATGGACACCTGGGACATTTCTAGTATAAAACTGGGACAAATCAATGTTTTTAGAAAAATCTGCTGGGACAGGGGACACAGGGGTCAAAAGTGGGACTGTCCCGGGTAAATAGGCACGACGGGTCATCCTACAATAATCAGAATGTGCACAAAAGCATGGTAGTTGTTACATTAACATATCACGCATTACTCTGCTCTGTTGTGAAAAGTGATCATAATCTCATTATGGTGAATAATTTGGTGAATTAACTTTGGACCACTGCAAAAGATGAACTAGTTTTTCACATTTTAATACAAAACAAGTAAAAATTAGGTAGAACACATTTAAAATAACAAACTTTTGGCATCATGAAAAACTATGGCTGACTGTATTTCATGGGGTGGTAATTCTGCCCTTAACTTCATTTGGAACACTAATAATGTTTGCTTCTGAGCCTGTCTGAGAGTGCACAGTTTTCATACAACCATGTGGAAAATCGCATGTAATGAAAAGGCTGCCGGCGCTGCATTTACCAAGCTCACGGGGCCCTTGAATGCGTCATCAGAAAACATGAGTGCGCCTGTTCACTTTGATTAGTGCTCACACGTAGCGGCTCACACTGCGCTCCATTCTGTGAGACCAGGAGCGCAGGGAACAGCTGCAGTCTGCACACAGGAGGGTTTCAAACGGCAAAGACCCCAAAGAAAAAGCTGTTTGTCGAAGTAAACGCCGCTAATTAGGCGACTCTGCTCAGACTCGGGCTGTAAGGGACCTGTGGGGAGGTGGGAGTCAGGTCTAATGTCTGAAAGCATTTTTAGTGATCCTGAACTACTTTTGGACATTTGCATTTTTGTAGTGGTATTTCATGTTGTATAATGTTACACTTCTATGGGGTCTTAACTGCTCAGACATAAGATATTCAGATCACAATGTACTTTATTGTTTTGAAAATGCAATAATTGTTTTCTGTTCAGTCTCCCCTCCCTTTGCTCTCTGTGCTAAGTCACTCCCCCTTCAGAAAGCTCTCACAATACAATCAGTGTGCATCCCACTAATGGAACTAGTGCAACTCACATCAGATTTGTGAAATTTTAGTGTATTGTTTTGTGCTGTGTTTTTGAACATTTATGGAAAATGGAACATACTATAACCACAAGCATGGTTAGAATAGGGCCCGGCAGAGATCACTAGATCACTCAGTTTAAAACCTCTGTTTGTGATGAGAAAACATTATAGCATGGTAGAAAGCTCCAAGATGACAATTTTGCACAATTCCTCCCTTTAAAGGTGATGGAGGGTTCTGCTGTCTCAGTGTTTCACAGTATGTCTTTAAACATATCTACATCTTGTGAGATTGAGATTGATAAATGACATAACACACCATTCAGATTTGATTTGTACTATAGGCCAATAACGGTAGTAGGAGTGAGGCTGTTTAAATCTGGTTATAAACAATACCTGCTGTAGCACTGAAGTTATGTTTACTATTCTAGCTCCCTCTGATGAGCAGCAAGAGGAGCAGTAGTGTCCAGCAGGAGGCACTATTGTTCCAAATAAGTCCCATACCCAGATACCCTTCCACAGGCTACAGCTCTGCCATTGAATCACATGATGTTTTATAATCACCATTAGGACTGCTATCAGCAGTTGTAAAATTGTATTGACATTGATCAGATTAAAGAACATTATGTTTATCAGGCCCATGTAAAGTGCACTTCCCTCATTCACTCAGACCTGGAAGCTCTTACTGCTGAAAGGTTTATGTCAGAATAGAGTCTCCTGTTTAGAATCACATACAATTAAAGGTCCTATAATACGCAAATTTGTGTAATATAAAATGTCTTATATAATACAACCATTATATAATGTTACTTTACTTCCACATGTTTGAGTAATCCTTTATTCAACCCTCCTCAATCCTTTGATCAGTAGAGTTTGGCCATTCCAGACTAGAAAAGATCAAAATGCTTCTAGTGAAGAGGTTTGGAGTCTAAA
>KN502088.1:9139-20740 GCA_000787155.1 Scartelaos histophorus | reverse complement strand
ATTATTATTATTATTATTACCAGATATGACTGAGTCTCAATTTTGATTAAAACTGGATTAATTGCCTTAGTCCTGAAATGACCCTCCATGTCTCAATTGATGTAATATTTTTTTGCGCATGCATTGCTTTCACTATGCAGTTACCAACTTCAGTATTAGCAGCTATTGCTTATAACTTCACTTAAACGGCTTCACTCCTCAGTGCTTCAGCAGAGGAAAATCAGACACTAATCAACACTAAAACTAGTATTGAAACTAATATCAAAACCAGCAAGTATTGATACTAAAAAAGTCACATTGACAGAACAGAACTGAACCTTTCCAGAGACCATTTAGAATGCTCTTGAGCTGTATCAGAAGTATAAGATAACATAGACTAGTATACACCTATGGACACTATGGAATCTACATGGACCACTGAGGAATTCCACACATATAAGACACATGGGAATATGAATGTACAAAAAAGTATTACAATGTAATGTTGAAAATCATCATTCTATTGTCTAAAAAAAAAAGGTTGTATTATTATTGTGGTATCACAGTCGGTATTGAGTCTATTGCTTGGTGTCAAAATCGAGTTTGAGTTTTACATCAAAATCAAAATGCACTTCTTTCACATTATATCCATTACCTATGTGTCTAAAGTTATGTGAAATAGCAGTGCTCAAGAGTCCAAACGAAGTAAGCCTGTATAATGCAGACTACATGTTACATTCCTCACATACCTATACATACATGTTCAAACAGTATTTAACCATAAAATCATCTGAGATTACTGGTATTGTGGGGGACCTTCAACAGCCTTGCTCTGGATGGGCTCTTTGGTTGCTATGATACCTGTTTGACTGGAGCTGAACACTGGGTGACGTCACACTGCTTTAGTCCACTTCTTTATACAGTACATACATGACTTTATTCAGGTAGTACTTATCCAGTGGGAGGATAGTACATTTCCTGCATATTGGTGCTAGTACAACGGACTCAAATTCTTTTTATGAGCTGTGTCACTAGCTATTGTCTTTAATCACATCTATGCAATACTAAAAGTAGATGAATAATACTGTAATAAACCTAACTGTTCCGAGATGAGGCTTTGATAAGGAGGTTTGCCCAAATTATTAAAGATGTGTCATAACAAACCACAAAAAAAAAAATCTCAGCACAGTAACAAACTGACACAGTTTGACGTCAGTCCTAGTCTTCCTGAACGAAACCAGCCCTGCTTTGATAACTCATATAGTGATCTCTCATTCATTAGTCATATCTCAGTATCAGAAGGGCTTCTTTGGCAAATGTCCAACCAAGCTTATACAATATAAAAACACTGTTTGCTCAGCTGCCCTTACAGGAAATTTAAAGGGTCCAGATTACATCATTTTTTGATCTCTGTTCTACTGTTGTTTCCTCTTCACAAACAGACCTGGAGTTGTTTTTTGTTTCATTCACACTATTTAACACATAAACCCTCAGTTCATGGAGTGTTTTTAAACTCCATGCACCTTCCCGAGAATCATCTGGATGATTTCAGTTCTGGAATTTCCAATCTCTACTGAACAAAAGTTAAAAGGTTTACTTGTTTACTGGAAAACTACAGCTGCTTCATGACACCACGAGGTTGTACAGAGCATTTTGAGCTTTTGAGATGTAGACAGACTAATAATGATTAAGTTAATGCATATTTGAAAATGTTCTGAAGAAGACTCCTGGTTTAAGTAAATCAAGTTATTTAATTAGTTAAAGTTAATTAATGTATATGATTTAAATGGAGATGTATAGAGAAATGTAACTATTCATGTGTTAAAGTACTGTCTGGAAAAAGGCACATATAGTTATAAGATTTACCCTTTTCATTCATTTTTGTACACTACCGGTCAAAAGTTTGGAGACACAAATCTCATTCAATCATTTTTTTTCTTATTGGCCATTCACAGATGAGAATGGCCAATAGGAAACAGCCTCGGTCCTCCTCAGTCACACAGGATCAATTGCTTCTGTCTTGGCATCTTGGATCTTTGCTGTGAAATTTTGCACTATGAATTTGTGAATTTCAAAATGTTGAATATTTGTGCTGAATGTTTAAAATGTGAAAGTATTTTGAATTTGAAACATATTGAAAAAGTATAATGAAAATTTCAGAAATTAGAATAAAAATTATTTATTTCTTTCCTGAGTTAAAAAAAAATCAGTGAGAAATTCAGCAGTATTTAAAATTCAAAATCTAATGGAACAAATAATCTTCCATAATATTTTATATTCAAATGATCAAAATAGCCACTGTTTGTTTCGTTGAAAAATATTTAGTTAAATTTTATTTAACTTTTTTCTTTGGTAAATTATTCCATTTACCCTGCTTCATATATCTGATGTCTTCTGTATGTAAAATATATAAAGTAGTTTAAATAAAGAAAAAAACATGAATGAGATGGCGAGTCCAAACTTTGGACAGGTAATGTTTGTTTAATTTTAAATTTTCAATTAAACACATAAATATATAGTATATAATCGCTGTGGTGTATAAGTTTACATGCAACATTGTAGGTCTGTTGTCTTGTAGACATGAATAACCGCTCCATTGCGTGGTGGCTCAGGCAGATCGGCCTCCCTCAGTACATCAAGAACCTGGAGGGGGAATTCTATGGTCTGGAGGTGAGTGCGTTAGCAAAGACACTTCCATCACTCACCAGTACTGCTGATACAATGGGCAGAATCTATGGTGCAGTATAATGATATAAGCCCTCATTTACGAGTGTTCTATAGTAACAATTTAGCCACAATGCTCTCTGAAGTAGTCATGTGAACAAAGTTTTGAAGTAGGTCTGTTACAATAATTACATTTATTAATTAACAACATCCGCTAATTGGTCAATACATGTTGGCAGGAACAATATTTATCTTGAATACTTGTTCTTTCTAGTAATGTGAAAATGTTGATTATTTTTCTATACTATGATGAGCTTTTAGTTATTATGAACTTCTCACTCATTATATGCACAAAATAACTACTTAAGTGTTACATTCTCTTATTTATTTATTACAGTCCAACTTTTTTTACAATATTGAACAGAATACTGCTTTGGGCTATATTACTAGTTTACATTTTGGTTTGGTTTCAAGATCACTGATTATTGTCTATATTTACTTCAGCAATATGTCATGGTTAAAAATGTGGTATTGTGACAGGACTATTTTGAAAAAATGTCTACTTCCATCCAGGAGCCTTTATACTGCCTTTAGGGGAGGGATTTAAAGCTGAAACTTCCATCCGTCAAACTTGTTTGATTCTTTAAAAGTTTCATGTTACTGGTGTCACTCTCACTGGAGGCTGTCAAGTAACTGAGCTCTATTTGCATTAGCATAACCAGAAAGGCCAGAGTGTTTTTGTCTTGAACTGGGTCTAATATAGAGGTGTAAGAAATGAATAATGACATAATATCGCAGGTGTTGTTTGAGATAATTTTGAGGCTAAATTTGAATATTGAGTATTATTTATCATTAATACAATTAAAAGGTTAGAAAGTGATATTTCTGCCCGTGGTGGTTAATTTCCATGTTCATTAATTTACTTGAAGCAAATGATGAAGCAAAATGATGCAAAAATGGTTAGGGATGGAACAAGATCTTGTGCCACAGGATCTCGCGAGACAAAATTGCCACGAAATTGTGCATACATGCTGAAAATGATCAGGTGAGATTTTTTGGATACAAAAGTGGAGTTAAGTGCTGTTGAGTTACATTTTTTGAAAAGCTGCAAAAATATTAAATAAAGTAAATCAAAAATGGTGAGGCCAAAATTGGGAACTGGACTGCACAATTTATTTATTATCAAGAATGTGAAAATCTCATCTAGTCTCGTTCTTGTAGATCCAGGAGGAGTTTAAGTGTTTAGTCCTCTGTAAGTTATTTATTTTTGTCAAAACCTAAAGCTAGCGTCAAAGAAGGCTGGTACTATGGCCTACTCAGACCTAGTCCAGACCCTTTCCACCCAAACCTTGGTTACTATGGTGATATTGTAGGTACTTCCAGCCATTTGCAATGTTGCTTTGGATTTTTGTTTTCAAGACCCCATTTGTCAAAACGCATTTTTATGTCTGACCATCCCTCCTCCCCAGCCCTGTCCACACACGTGTACCTGACCTGAGCAGATTGCCGATGTTTCCTGGTATTGTTCACACAGGGCTTACTGAACGTAACGGAGGAGGAGCTGAGAGGAGCCGGAGTGGAGGAGCCCAGCCACAGAGAAACCATCCTGAAGCAGCTGGAGCGACACAGGCACACACTGAACCCACACTCTGGTAAACAAAAAAACAATACAAATTCATGTTTTGGTGAATTTCAGATTCTTGGAGCCATTGATTACATTGTATTCTTATAAGAAAAATGTAGAAGATAAATGTTGAACCTGCACTGCAAAAAAGCTTGGCCAAAGTTTATGATGCAAACATTTAAATCTATCAGAAAATTACTTAAAAGTAGTATTAGCTGTCCATGCAGCAAGATCATTTTACTAGACAAGTTCTCTTAAAATAAACTCCTTCTAGACTAGAATGAAGCAGTCTCTGGTGAGTATTCATGGGCTGGAAATAACTCGAGTATCAAGCAAATCTATATCAATCTAAAACAACTGAAGTGTTGCAGGGGAAAACTTTGTTAAGTGGATTGCAGCTTTAAACATTTATTGGCTAAATTTAAGTTTTTCTGACTAGCCAAATCATGGAAGAAATATATGTGAATTTTTTTAGATTGTACAACCAATTCAGAACTAGTAAATAGATAAGTCGAAGTTTTCAATAAGTTGAAAAAAAGATGAATAACCTGATATAAGTTTGAAAATCTTGGCCAGATCAGAGAAATTTGCAGTGTACACATCAACTTGCTGAATCCCTATTTTAATAATATTTATTTTAGCTGTCGCCCATCTGTGTTAAATGCTATAGAATGTTGTGATGTCATGAAACCCATCGATTTAGATATTGTAATGTCCTTTCAAAGAATTACATGTCCCATCGCCTCTTTGAGGTCTTATTCTGTGAAAAAGATGCTAACCCTGTAGTTTAGACCTCTACAAATATGTTCTAAAATGCATTTTTTTTTTTTTTCATATTTTGCATCATACACTTTTTTATATACTTTTTTAATGTATACATAACTGTGTCATATATTCAATTAGTACTCAAGCATTTTTATTGTTCCACAGGAGTCCGTGTGGAGAGAAGGGTCAGCCGAAAACACTCTCTAGGATCGTCTATGGACCTGGTCAGACAACATTACATCAATTACTACTGCTGCTACTACTACAACAACTCTACTACTACTGCTCCTACTACACCTCCTCCTCCTACTATTACTGCTCCTATGCTACTACTTCTACTCCTACAATTACTTCCTGCTACAACTACTACTCTTATCTTACTATTCTTCCACCTACCACTACTCCTATCCTACTATGCGTACTGTTATTCTTCCTACTATAATTACTACTCCTATCCTGCTACTCATACTACAATTCTTCCTCCTTGTACTACTACTATGGTGTTAAAGGTGTTAAATGTACTCCTATCCTCCTACTTGTACTTATATTTCTCCTCCTACTACTACTACTACTACTACTACTACTACTACTACTACTACTACTACTACTACTACTACTACTACTACTACTACTAATCCTATCTTACTACTCGTACTACTACTCCTCCTACTACTACTATCTTTCATCTCGTATTACAATTCTTCCTCCTTGTACTAATCCTATTATATTACTCGTACTCGTACTACAACCTTCCTCCTACTACTCCTATCCTAGTACTTGTACTACTAGTCCTATCCTTCTTTTACTCCTCCTACTACTGCTCCTACTACTCATCTTCCTTCTTCTTTTCCTACTTCTACTTTCCTTTGTACCTGATGTATTTGTATACGTTTGTGAGCAGAGGCAGGGTTGAGTATATGGATTGCATCTGTGACAGATTTGCCTGTCACTTCCACACAGTGACCAATCTCACATCTCTTTTGGCTGCCAGAAATGTGCTCATGACGGATGCCTCTCTTGAAGAAGGCAAAGAAATACATAAGGAGGAAACATTTCCTTGGCTGCAAAAAACAAGGCGCGTCATCAAAAGTAATCTGAACGCTGCACATTTTGCTGATGTGACCAAAATGTAAAACTTATATCAGGTTATTCATCTTGTTTTCAGATATATTCTCTACTTACTAGTTGTGAGACTGCTTCATTCTAGTCTAGAGGGAGTTTATTTTAAGAGAACTTGTCTAATAAAACAATCTTGCTGCATGGACAGCTACTTTTAAGTCATTTTCAGAGGATTTCATTGTTTATATCCATCAATCCATATGTGTTTATTAGGGGTGTAATGATATCCAAGCCTCAGAATACAATATTGTCACATTATGAACCTCATGATACGATATTTATTGCGATATGGTGGGAGGCTCATATTACGATATTCTACATAATAACAAGAGTGACATTCTAAGATGCTTTGAGCATTATTTGGAACATTTTTGTCATATTCTGATCAGTGACATTTTGAACAGCTTGAATAGTCTTTGAAGTTTGAGTGCAAAATTCAAGTAACAAATAAACATTAGTGATGGAACGATATCCAAATCTCTCACTAAGATATTTTCTCCATATGCATCTCATGATACGATATTTATTCTGATATTTTGTTGAGACTTACAAAATTGTGAACATGCTACTTTTTACTTTTAAAATGCCATGATAAGCCTTTGGGGCTAACCCTAATACAAAAATAAGATCTAAAAGTGCTTAATAACAGTTATTTCTTCACATAGTCTCCACTGAAATAGCAAAGAATCATGGTCTACATAGTTCCCTGTATTGTTTTAGCCATTACTGAACCACAACAATTAATTTAAGCAAAGATTAACTTGTGATTACTTGTGATTCGATATACTGTGATGGCCCAATATATTGTGACTTTTGACAATACAATAACACAATATTTCGGTTATTGTTATACCCCTACTATTCATATATTTTTGCCATGTCTCCCGGGCCCTATTCAAATGCTCCATACCGTTAGCTGTAAGATTCTGTACAAGGCTCCACCCACAGGCCTACATCACTCATGCACCCACACAATAATTCTCTAGAAATATATAAAGACACTTGACAAACCTGATGTGATGTGCAGTAGTTTCATTCGCTGGATGCACACTGATTGTGCTGTGATAGCGCTCTGAAGGGGGAGTGACTTAACGTGGAGAGCAAAGGAAGGGGAGACTCCATCAAAAACAAAAGTGAAACTCATAAACATGCTACACATTGGCTATATTTGCCTAAAAAATGTATAATAAAAAAATAGATGTTCTAATGAAACTGCAAATGCATCAGATTTGTGGAGTTGTAATATATTATATATTGTCCCATGTTTTTGTATATGCATAGAAAATCGCTGTGCGAGAGCATGGGTGATGTAAGGTTTGAATAGGGCCCAGGAGAGATTGCAAGGTTACTCAGAGATATGTATGGATGACGTTTAATCACACTGTAAAAAAGCTTGGCCAAAATTGAAGATAGACAGTGCTTAACAAATATATTAGAGCACCACCCAGTGTAAGGTGTTTGCCACTGCTGCCATAATTTAACAGTATTTCTGTTTACCACATTTTTGGTTATTATTTAACAAGGAATATTTAGTTATTTTAATTGTTAATTTGAAACAACAAACATACTATGAAGTTATTTATTTTCTTGTTTTTATGACAGGTGGTCAAATAAATATGTTAAGCACTGTAAACACTACATCTATGAGAAAATGACTTATAAGTAGTGAAATTATCTGTCCATGCAGCAAGATCTCCCTCTAAACTAGAATAAAGCACCCTCAGAACTAGTAAGCAGAGAATAAATCTGAAAACAATATGAATAACCAAATACAACTTTTAAAATCTTGGCCAGATCAGAGAAATTTGCATTACACTTCATGTTTTTGATAAGATTGACAATGAAAGCACCTTGAACGCTCAACAGTGGTGTAAAAAATGCTTTACTATACATGCATTAATGTAAGATTTATATGGTTATCGAGAGTTATAGGATGAATGTTCAGTCAGAGCAGCTGCCTTATTGCACCTTCATATTGCATTTGATTTGATTTGATGGTCTTACTCCTACACCACTCTTAGGACCTCCCCTTTCATAAGCAACCACTGTCACCACACTTAACCCCACTTACTTCATATCTGACCGTGGCTGAGTGTGCCCCTGCCACTTCCTGCAGGTGAAACCACGGAAGGACCTGTTTCGCCAGAGCATCCTGCCCCACCTCCAGCGCGCCGAAGACAAGCACCGCCTCTCCGCCTCCTGCTCACAGCTCCAGCCCCTGTCCGAGGGCCGCAGAGACCCGAGCGAGGAGAGAAAGCGCAGGTACAACTCTTCCACAGTGACGGCACAAAGCAGGGTCAACCGTTCTGGGCTCCTCTAGTTCTCCTGTCCGGGAAATCTGTTCCAGAGTAAAGAGGGACAAGGACAATGAGACACTTTCTGCAAACACACTACCACACATGTCTGGTTTATCATTAACTCTGGGCTCGTAAAGTCTTATCACACTTTTGCGGTTGGGCTGATCACACTTTTGTGGTTGGGCGGAGTTCTATGGGAGAGTTTGTGTTAGAGAAGACACTTTCCAGAACTTAAAATGCAGGGGTATCAGAACTTGCTTTATTTACACTTCAAATTTCTCTCATTTGGCCATGATTTTAAAATTTATATCAGGTTATTCATGTTGTTTTCAGATGTATTCTCTACTTACTAGTTCTGAATTGGTTGTATAATCTTAAAAATTGTCACATATATTTCTTCCATGACTCAACTAGTCAGAAAATCTGAAATTTAGACAATAAATATTCAGTCTAAGGGAAATCCAGTTCCCATAGACTGAATGGACTTTCGTGTAAGACTGTGTAAGAATTTAGCATAATTGAATTTATTATCAGGCCATTCATACTAATCATAAATTGGTAGTCTGTTTATCTGGAATCTAGCAGAATTTAAAGCATTTTATCTAGAATTTGGCATCTGAGAACTTATTATCAGGCCATGAACACTGGTCATAAACTGGTTTTAAGTCTGTTTATCTCAAACTTAGCGTCTATAAACTTATTTCCAGCCCATGAACACTCACCAGAGACTGATTCATTCTACTAATTTCACAAGTTTAAGTCATTTTCTGATTGATTTAATTGTTGATTGTTTATATCTTACATAATAGACAAACTTTTTTGCAGTGTACACATGGTAAATTCCCTAGTCAGGTTGCAAGAGTAACTGGAGCTATTGAAAAAGGTACTATGTTTAATTGTGCACCCTCTGGTGGATTCTAACAATACAACACTAAGATAAAGGATTTGATATCAGTCTCAATACAACTACAAGTTTTCATTCACATTTAAAAGTCTTATGCGAAACTGACTCTTATTGTGAGCTTTAAAGCATGTTACAATGATATTACCTCCTCAAAAACATTTTCAACATTTTGATTCATTCATTAATTCGTGAGTACACTGCAAATTTATCTGATCTGGTCAAGATTTTCAAACTTATATTAGATTTATTCTCTACTTACTAGTTCTGAATTGGTTGTATAAAGTAATCTTAAAAATGGTCACATATATTTCTACCATGACTCAGCTGGTCAGAAAATCTTAAATTTATGCAATGAATGTTAAAAGAAGCTCTAGTTCTGAATTGGTTGTATAAAGTAATCTTAAAAATGGTCACATATATTTCTACCATGACTCAGCTGGTCAGAAAATCTTAAATTTATGCAATGAATGTTTAAAAGAAGCTACAATCCACTTCCCAGTTTTCCCCTGCACCGTTTCAGTTGTCTTAGATTCAGTGATACAGATTTGCTTGATATTCAAGTATGTTTATCAAAAATGTTTCATCTATAAACTTATCTGCAGTCCAAACACTCACCAGAGGCTGATTCATTCTAGTCAAGAGGTAGTTTTTTTTTAAGATAACTTGTCGAATAAAATGAGCTAGCTGTATGGACAGATAATTTCACTACATTTAGGTCATTTCCTAAAGTGTTTATATCTTAATTTTTTAAAGCTTATTGCAGTCCTAATAGTTTTAAGTGTTTATATCTTAATTTTCTAAAGTTTTTTGCAGTGTAACCCTTTATTATTAGTCTGTCTAGATATTGTACAAATTCATTCTAAATTTAAAATGTGAATTTCTCCGGAAATATTGGTTCTATCAACATGAAATAAAACTGCAGCAATCCTGACACTCTGCTCCTTTAAGCATGAAGTCCACATGTTGAGATCGATTCATACAGCTCAGCCGTAAGTCTGTCTACATCTCCAAAGCTCAAACTGCTCTGTTCCACCTTGTGATGTCATGCAGTGGTAGTTTTCAAAGTTTTCAAACTCCTATCTTGTACCTATCAATGAGTAGAGACTGGGAATTCCAGGGCTGCAGTTATTCAAATGATTCTAGTGAAGGTGTTTAATTTAATTTAAAAACACAGAACCACATGTTTTACCTGTTTTACCACATGACATCACGATGTGGACAGATCAAGTGTTTTCAGTCTGAGAGAACTGTGTGAATGAAACAAAATACAACTTTTTGATAAAGAAAAAACATATAGACCTAATATATTACATAAACTAGGCCTATAACACAGATTGCAAAATATGATCATATGGGGCCATTTCACGTCAAAAACATTACATTCTTTTGCTTTGCTCAGCATGGCAGCCTGTTATATCTTTCAAACAGATGTGCTCTGCAAACCGGCACCTTACCTTCTATGACACACCCATTTTAAAGCCCTACCCACCACCCGCCTGACTAGGGTGACCAGAATTTTAAATTAAAATACTGGGACATCCTTGGTTTAGGTTTGTTGGGAAGAATAAAATTGTGAAATGAGTGCGTAATTAAAGAAAATTGTTACACACTCAGCACAAGATAGATCGGAATCTAGTCCTGGTTTAGTTCCGGTCTAGTACCTGTTTTAGTCCCAGTCTAGTACCTGGTTTTAGTCCTGGTCTAGTACCAGGACTAGTCCTGGTCTAGTACGTGGTCTAGCCCCCGGTCTAGTACCTGGTTTTGTCCTAGTTTAGTACCTGGTCTAATACCCGGTCTAGTCCTGGTTTAGTCTCGATCTAGTATGTGATCTAGTACCTGATCTAGTCCTGGAATAATACCTGGCTTAGCCCCAGTCGAGCACCTGGTTTAGTCCTGGTCGAGCACCTGTATAGTCGCATTATCTGTATGTTTTGGTCATTTTTAAGCAACTTTTCTGTATTTAACCTAAACAAATGACAACGTATGTCTCGCTTTAATGTTGGAAAGGATTAAATCTGACAAAATCTGACAACTGGGCCATTTCTTGTATAAAACTGTGACAAATCACTGGTTTTGGATAAGTCTGCTGGGACAGGGGACATAGGGCTCAACACTGGGACTGTCTCGGGTAAATAGGGACGTCTGATGTACCATGTTCTGTGACATACCCATTTTAAAGTCGTACCCACCACCCGCCTGACTGAAGCCAGGTGATGTGTGAGCTCGTCTGGCGTCGGTATCCGAGGAAT
>JACN01103831.1:0-14477 GCA_000787155.1 Scartelaos histophorus | reverse complement strand
CAACAACAACAAGAGGTATGTTTTTGGGTGATATCACGTTCATTCACATGTTTAACACTCAAACGCGGCATAATTATTTCTTCTCTCAAACTGAAAACGCTCTGCTCCACCTTGTGATCTCACGCTGTAATAAAGGCATCGCTCCACTGTTTTTAAACTCCACACACCTTCACTAGAACCACAAGGATCAGCCTTGGAATCGCAAATCTCTGAACTAAAGCTAAAAGCAGCTGTTAACTTGAAAACTACCACTACGTGACATCACAAGGTGGATGTGTGGATAAAACACAACTCCAGCTATGTTTTTGAGGAAAAAACAACATTCTAACACGGCTAAAATCTCACAAGAATCAATTTTGTGTAATACATGACCTTTAAGTATACGCTGTTACAAAGTTTTAGAGTCTTTAGAGCTATTTTTCTGTCAAGGTCCTTGTTTTTTGTTTAATTTTCTTCATTTTTTTCTGTTTTTGAAAGGGAACTTTTGTGTAATATAGGACTTTTAATTTATCCAGTGCTACAAATGGAGCCACACCTGCCCTGGGACTGACTAGCAAGACTTGGCTGCCAATCTTAACCTATAACTTCTCTTCTCCTTCTCAAACAATCTCTTCCTCATACTGTCCTGATTCTGAATAAGGCAAGACAAGGACGCCAAGACAGTCGCTCTTATTGTATTAAAATGCAAATACCACGGCAATTATGGAATTAAATATAATGAAATCCAAATCTTTACCGAGTAAACTTCCGCCAGTATAATTTTCAACTTTTTCTTTGTACAGACAGACTTTAAGAACATTGAGAAAATATATGAAGCCTATCCTCTTAAGAGCCTGTTCTGCTTATTTGCACAATAGAGGAGAAGAGGCGAGAAGAATAGAGTGTGTTTTAGCTTACGCCCATCTCACAAATTATGCACATTGTTATTAAAGTTATTACCAAAGCAAATTGAACATACTCTTCCCTCTTGTATATTGCATTACTGTAATTTCTGCCCACGTTTCACATTACAGAATTGTTGAGCTTTGGTGTGTCTGTGCTCCCTCATGTGCCGCTGTGTAATCCATCATAAGTCCCTGGGTGATTTTAAGCGTGAATCTACAATGTGTGTGTGGTGTGTAGTTGTGTGTTGGTGTATGTATGTGTGTGTGTATGTGTGTGTGTATGTGTGTGCATGTAACAGTGGTGCAGACAAGAGAATCTCCAGATAAGAGGAAATAGTGGGGAGATGCGGAGCTTAAATCACAATACGCTCAGATGCTTTAAAGTGCATCCGACAGGTTAGACCAATTTCTCAATACTCCTGTTTATTTATTTATTTTATGTTTAGCAAAAAGGACATAGATAACTGTTACTTAGCAACCGTAATGTCAAAAAGGGCCAAAGCTAAACTTGTTCAAATTGCATATTATGATTAGACACATAAAAATAAATGATAACACCTTTATTACCTGCTCATATCCCTTTTCTGAGATAGAAGGGTTTTATTTTTAGAACTCCTTCCTGTATTTTTGTAACTTTTTTTACACAACCTGCCACTTAAAGGTACACTGTGTAACATTCTGGTCTGCCATCTGCTTGTTTCCATGGAGATCTTGTTGAATGTTCTGGAATGTCCAGTGTGGCATTGAACAAATCAAGCCTGTATTTAATTCAATTCAATTCAATTCAATTTATTTTTGTATAGCCCAAAATCATAACATTTATCTCGGCGGGCTTCATAAAATTTTTAAATTAGCAAACAAAGATGTCAGAGAATGAAGCAGAATAAGAAAAAGAAAAAAATAATAATTATTAATTAATTAATAATTCAAAAATACAGAATGTCCAACAACAAGCAGGCAGATGGATAATTGTCCCAGCATCTCCTGTCCTTAGACCCTCCTTCTTCGGAAAGGAAAAACTCGAAAAAAAAAAACAGTGGGAAAAAACCGAGAAACCTCGAGGAGAACCACAGTGCCTGAAGGTTGCCACTGCCAATAAGGTTGTAAATCTGTAGACCAAGATGCACGGCTTATTTATGCAATAACTTTGGGTTTTAAGGACTTAAAAACTTGCTATGAGTGGGCTCACCTCTCCACAGATCTGACATCTAAGTCGGCCCTATGACTTCAGCTGCTGCCTCTGTAGAGATATAAGTAATGCCATGCTGTGGAACATTCCAGGCAACATCTCCACGGAGGGAAGCTGCACCCTTAATGTAAAACTATCATCAATATTTACCACAATCTCACAAAATTAAGTCATAACAAGAAAAGATGAAAATGTGTCGTTTAAAGACGTCTCTATTGTTCTTCCTGAACGGACTCTGACCTGTTGGAGGTAAAGAGGCAACATAACGATCCCCCAGAGAATCCTTTACACAAGAATAAATTCAGATTGCGAGGTTTTAAATCAAATGAGGCCTGTCATCTGTGTCGCTAAACAGCCTTGACGCTAATAGCTGCAGGCATACATCTTTTCCAATTGGTGAATTTACATCTCTAAGTGACAGAAAATAAAGGCAAGCTATGGGTTTCATTATGTCATTTTGCAACTGTTTTGGTGGAGTTATTCAGACCAGATGTACTGTAAACAAAGCAAGATGGGAGCGTTCTCCAAAGTTGAATACTAAAAACCTACCAAATTAATAATTGTTCTCACGTTGTGGAGCAGTATATAGGGAAATAAGTTAGCTCCAACTAAGAATGCTGAAGAATGGAGCTTTATGGTGAGTTACATGGGCAAAAGGTTAAGTAAAAACAGATGGACTTTATTCAAATTCAGAATCTGGTTGTCTGGAGTACTTTTTTATAATAAGGTGCTGTGGGGTTATAGGGAATACATGGAATGTTGGAAATTGTGTTTTGTTCAGTTGGTGAATGTCTAGAGCATTGCAAAGCCATAACATTGCTTTTCACCTATACGACTGTGGTGTATGGCCAGGGGACAAAAACGAATGCATTTTTATTCAAACTAGGACACTAAAAATGGAATCCTGATCTCATCTTTGTGTGCGACTCTCAGACAGTTCCATCGACTCCTCTTAGTGAACCTGTGAGAGACTGACTTAACTCATCATTCTGAAGTTTGAACTTTCAGAAGGACCACATGGTTTTAGTCACATATCTCTAAAAGGTGCACTGTGCGACTTTTCAGATAGAGGATCTGCCAGTGCCACCTACATGTGTCCACCGAGATGTTTGTTTCACACTATGCCACAGGTATTTTTGCTCAAAAAGCCTTAGAAACATTCATTCTCATTGTCAGAGTAGTTGCCCCTTCACAGATCTGACCTGTACTTTGACACTTCACTTGCTTCACTTGCTTCGTTGTGCTGTAAAAAAAATTCAGGCAAAGCAAACACATAACCATGGAAACAAGCAGACCTTACTACGCAAGCTGACTTGAAGGTGTCACCTTTAAATTATAAAGATACTTCATGTACAACATCCATAATAAAATCTAAATTGTTATCTTGCAGGAATAGTTGATGAAAGAAACTGAAACACTGCTGCGTACACAGAGAAGTGTTAGTGAACAGCATTTTCACCAGGAAAAGGCCAGATTAAACTGTCACTCCCCAAACTCCCGTTAACTTGCTCTGTGCCTTCGAAAAGTAATTAGACGACTAATAAACATTTTGGTTGTCCATTAAAGACACTATCGACTGATTAAACAACTAAAAGGCAAAGTGCTGTTGTATAACTCCAAGAAAACTGGGACGTTTATTTTTGTCATATGCCCCATTTCAACCTCAAGAAAGAGAAAGTATTTGTAGTTTTATCTTTTGGTCAGCAGAAGACATTGGGATGAAGGGCGTGGCTGGAGGTAGAGGTGAGGACAAGGAGAGGATGAGAGGTTGTGGGAGGAGGTGGGGCATTTCACAAATCAAAGCAGCCGTGCACCTGCAATGGAGGCGCAAACTGGGCAAACTGGGCTGTGATTGGATGAGGAGAAGTGGTGTTGAGCAGTTGGGTATTTGAAGTGAGGGATGAAGCCTGAGGGGCAGAAGCAGTGAGGCGAACAAGAGTGAAGTGAAGTCTTCCAGTCTGAATTTATGCTACATCTCCATAAGTCAAACTACTGTATCCCTAAACAGATCCTGTGTAGCCCTTATTATCCGCAGACTTGACTGCTTATAATTAGCTATGACATCTTCTCAAAGCTCTTGATATTTTCTCCTGTTTGCTGTAACAGGAAGAACGGCGTGTTTGGCAAAGTGAAGCAAAGCGGTGGGGACTGTCAGGAAAGCAGCAGACAAAGCAAAGTGACACTTACCGCGACAGGTTGACTAAAGAGAGACTGCCAAAGAGCTCCAAATGTGACGTGTGAATGTGAAAGCAAACACAATGCAACAATGTGCCCCAGCCTCCGCACCGGGATGACAGGTGTTTTACATTACACTGTGGTTTAAGGAAGCCGCAGACCCAAAGCTCTATGCACGTTTATTTAAAGTTACTGAGAGAACGCTGCAGGCCCCAAGGTCACCAGGGTTATTGCACCGTCACTATGGCAAAGGAAAAGTTTAGAGAAAGTTGAGAGAAATGCAATAAAAAGTGACATACAAACAGTCTCACATAGGCTCCTCTATAACCTATAAACCTCACCTTTTTAGAATAATGTTTTGTTCAATTTCTAGCAGCTATGTAACTTTTCTGGTTTTCAGCATTTCTCATTGCATTTATTTAGTGTGTATTTCTGCTAAAATACCTTGATAGATAGTTTAATGCCATACTGTTGAATATTCTAGGCAAAGTAATAGGCGTTTCTATGGAGAAAAGCAGGTAACTGATCTTAATATAGGACTAAAAAGGTGTTTTAATTATCTCCTTTTATGATTATTTTGTTCCTAAACTTTTGGCTTAAAAACTTACTTGAGTTGAACTCAACACAGTTTTAATGAGGAAACTGATAAAAAATGTAGTGAAAAGGTGAAAAAGTCGATGCATGTGTTTAATTTAGTTTTCATTGGCAGAGAAATTAATAATTTTAGTGATACATTATTCCAGTCTGCCTTGGAGGTCCTATTTTATCCTTAATTAGTTTGTCTCCCCCAGTGGATGGAAATGATTGAAATGGGCCTATACCAATGCAAGGCTTCCATTATTTTCAGCAAAGAAATAATTGGAAATCTACAATAAAAACAACAATTTCCAATAAAGCAAATGTCAAAATCAGATCTGTCACATTCTTGTTTCTATGACTCTGTTTGAAATGTTCCACAGTATGATCAGTGTGATAGATCAACCTTACTCTTACTCAGTTACAGCTGGTTTTATAGCTCCAAAACATCTACAGAAACAGACATTTTCACTGTGAGCAGGGTTGCCTCTCCACAGTTCTGACCTGTAACTTGGCCTGGTTTGGTCTTCATGATGATAGAAAGGTTTAATGCCACACTGTGAAACATGGAAAGGTGCATCTCAATCAAGGGAGTGAGTCTTTGGAACAGTCTTGATATGAAATATCTGATATTAAAGAATCCAAGTCCATCTATATGTTTAAGAAAAGCTTGAAATTGTCATTATTAAGAAAGTATAAAACTGCTGTGACAGGATGATTTTGTGTTTTGTTTTTTTGTAAAGAAGCTGCACAACTGTTTGATTTTGTAACAGCGCAACACACTGGAAGTGAAGAAGAGTTGATAAGGGGCAGATATGATCAGCTTTTGCTTCTTTCTGTGCCCTTTCATTCAGGTACCAAAATTGTACTAAATCTGTTATACTGTGTGCAGATATGTTGCATTGACTTGTTTTGTTTTAATGAATGAAATAAATATTATTGAATTGAATTGAATTGAATAAAAAAACATCTCCATGGAGACAAGCATTTGATGGAAGTTACACAATGCACCTTTAAACAGTTTTGCTATTTTCACCATCTCAATAATTAAAAATAATAAAAGAAGTTTGAATTTTTATTTCTAATTGAACATCAGACTGAATATATGATTATTTTACAAGATCTCAAATAAATGCCTCTTTGAATTATAAAACACCCGAAAGTGTGTGTCCGTATTACGATCCCTGTACCTCCGCTGTGTCAGTGAGTCTACTCTGCACGAATCATCTTTTAACAGTGTCCTATAAATGATTAAGCAGCCCTGATGTAAAAGGTCTAGACTGCGCGTCAATTCAGAAGCACAAAAGGGAAATTCTAACGCTGGCGGCGAAGTGTGTGACTTTTCTTAGATCCCGAGCTATAATCACATTCAGCAATTTCATGGTTAGCTTGAGAAGAAAAACACAGCATATTTACAGTGACTTCTGGGTTCACTTCACTTGTGAGGAAAGTTTGTCAAATGTATAAGACAAATTTACAACACAATTAAAGTGAAATATTCATGGGATGTGTGTGGCAGGAAGCGCCGAGGGAGAGTTTAAAGGGAGACGTAAAAACAACTTGAAAGTGAAAGTATGTTGTTAAAAGAAAAGTTATTACTAAAAGGTGCACTATAACTTTTCTCTATAGAGATGTCATCGCTTTGCCTGGAGTGTTCCACAGTATCTGCCATTAAAGTTCATGCAAATAAGCAGGAAACACCTTCAAGTCAAGTTACAGGTCAGATCTGTGGAAGATACGAGCGCAATCACAGTAAGAATGGAAATTTCAGCGTGTTTTTGCAATAAATAAAAACACCTTACCACACCTAAGATTGGCCAGTTTAAAACCCTATGTTCTCCATGGAAAAAAACAGTTGAAAACTTATGTAGTGCATCTTTAAAGTACTTACTACTTACCACTTTAAACTAGTTTTCTTGTCCCCCAAAGAAAAACGCATTTATCTCAGTATATAGAGCATTTTCAGGTTTTGCTTCAGATTTGAGTTATTTCCCTCTGCGAATTCAGACTTTTTTTCATTCCCTTGATTTTTGTACGCTGATACGCCTTTCTTTGTTCTTGGTCTTTGTTAAAAATCTGACTTCTGCCCAGATAAAAGAACAAAAGCTCCCATAGAGGAAGCTGGAAGAAGTGTGGGACAGACCTGACTCATGGCCAAGTCAAGGGTTAGAGCTCCGGAATCATCACTCACTTTCTGCTCCTCTTTCCCCCTCCTTTTTCCTCTCCTCTTCACAGGATTATTTTTTGCTTGTCTCATGTCCTGAGATGAATCTGTTCTGATTGCTGTGATGCAAAGTGGGTGCATGTGTTTTAGCGAGTGAGGCAACACTTTTCACTTAAACTCCCCATGACCTCATTTGTCTAGAGTTGCTCACATGAAACTTTAGTTTGTTTTCGCTTGTTCACCCATCTTGACCTTTCTTTATAATGTGTCGATAGATTGTGCCCTTTTTTGGAGAATTCATCAGTTATCTTATCTTTACCCTAAAATGTATTGTTATGTAAGTACAAATACAACAAATACATGGTTTGAGCTTGGTCCTTTATTACACAAATTGAACTGTTACAAAAACACACCTTTTACAAAAACACACCTGCTTTAAGTGTCCAGGGCCTGTGTATGTGTGTTTGTTTGGCAAGGAAACAATATTATAACAGATCAGATGGGGCAATAAGGACTCTTTTAGATGAAGCATGATTTTTTTGGTGACACTTGAGTTTAGGGACCACATATGAATCACTAACGAAGCAGTAACTGGCTGTAATTATCAAACACTTTCACTTTCAGTCAATGTACAACATCTATTGTAATCCCTGCTACTTTATTGGGGACGAAAATTATTTAATACAAATACTTAATATTTATATATTATTAGACAAAAATTTATTGAAAGTATTTGATAAATACTAACAAAGATGTAATTAAGTATTATGCATTTTACTATTAGCGAGTTATTGATATGCACTTGATAAACTAAAGTGTTGCCATTTGTTTTTAAAAACACAAAATAAAATCAAATTGAAAATCCGGTTCGCTACATGAGGCAAAGAATCATAATACATTTTATTTGTCATATTGCCTTTCACCAAGTGCCCACTTTGTGCAAAGCTGAATGAGAGGGGGTAGTTCTGGAAGGCATCTGGTGTAATCTCTTCAAACAAACCAGAATACTGAAAAAAAAAAAGGTGCAAGGTTCCCACCACTTGATGATATGTCTGGGGTTGAAGTTTTACTCAATATTTCCATTTAAAATAAAGTGTTGCTGTAATTACACTGATGCAGTGTGTTGATTATGTCTGCACACACCCACATTGCAAATACGACTAACAAACTGTCTCAAAGATAAAGCTGAGTCTTGTCTCTTTGTCCCAGGTGTGTCTCTCCAATGTTGTTGGTCCCTGAGGCCTAAGGAGGAGTGAGCCACGCCCCGGGGCCTCATGGGACGTCCAGTTACCCAGCATGCACTGCTCCTGTTGCAGTGCATGCTGGTCCTGCGGTGGGGTGTGGAGGCCCGGAGAGGACCAGTGCTGCTGCCAGAGTCGCCCTGTTACAGGATCGAGCACCCTGTCATCCCTCACTCAGGTGAATCACACACACACAGCATATATAGAAATTCATTTTAATGAAACATTTTAAATATAGCTGGGTTAATGAGATACTGTTGCTAGGAGATATAGAAATGCTAATTGGTCGCCAGTGGATACAGCAAATAATACAGTGTGATGATGGCCCCGTCTCAGTGTATGTGGAGCCAGTTTCTACACGTTCTTATTATGTCCCCAAATAAAAATAGCGTTGTTGTTCTCACTTTGATATTTACCATTTAAAAGTGCTAACCAGCTTTTCAAAGGTTTACCAATACTGCATATATGTGGCATCTATATAGCCGCTGCTCACAGCTCTAAAAGTAGTGCCAAAGCTCATTGTAAAATAAACTATGGCTTTTAATATGATAAAACTGGATTGTGATTTAATCCTGTGGTAATATGTTGTTTTTAGGATTGTGTACATTATTTTTCATAGCAACTTTTTGCTCAGACACATTTTTTTTTTTTATTTCATACACCTTGAGTTGAATTATATGGATAATTTAATTTTGAAAACGACCATTACATGACACCACAGCAAAGCAACAAAGGAACAAAGCATCTTAAATATGTCTTAATCAAACAAAACACATGTCCAAGTATGTTTTTGAGGAAGTAACAACATTATAACATGACGTAAAGCTCACATGAGGTAGTTTTAACCTTTAACATTTAATTGAATATCAAGGAACTGCCCAATTAAGCACTGGCCTTGGCTGTACGACGTTGCGATGTCTCCAGAAACGCAGCAACGAAGGAAAAAATATGTACCATAATGAATTCACTTTGTCCCTGGCAGTTTGTAATTTCCTCTGGCAAAGCATATTGACACAAACATCGATAAAACACGGCGCAGCAAGAACGTTATATTAGGTTACCATCGCGAAAGGGCTCACATTTTTCACAGTCATTTTCATTTGATCCGCTTGCAACAAACGTGAAGCTTTTCTGTTAGGAATCAAACTTACTTTCTCCGCTCGCGCCGTTTTTGGATACAGTAACTCGCGCGTCAAGTTTCATCGTCCCGACCATTCATCTTGCGCTGGCATTGATCTGCAAAAGTCTAATGAAATGCGCTGAAACTTAGTCGAAAAGAACAATTCGATACTGATCAATGGCGCACTGTCTGCCTACCTCGAAGTACTGAGATGCCATTGAATTGTTTGCAGTCCAATGGAGTCCCTTGCAGTCAGATAATCACCCGGCATTATGTCTTGGGTGAAATTGACTTCGAAAAATCCAAGGTCGTTTAGCACAAAGATCTACCCGCATTTGACGTAGCCTATTCCGTACTTTCTTTCGTGGTCGTTCTCACTTTCATTGTTAGCGGTGGTAGCGCTCATCACTCGTAGCCAATTGAGCGGAATGGGCTAACGGCGGATAACATGATACAATACTCCAAAATGGACGCCCGTAGACTCTCGTGGGTCATCGCTGGTCATTGGCGATGTGTTCTCTAATGCACCACTATGGCCCATTACGCCTCGTGGACAGAGCGCCGCGCTGGAAATATAGCAGTGATAATGCCCGGGGTCATCACAAGAGCAGTGAGAAATGAGGGGAAAACTACCGTAGATGTACAGACAGTATGCTTAAGTGGTGTATGTGTGAAAAGAACACTGGTTGTAGGCTTAATGTAGCAGAACTTTAAATCAGAGTAAGTTTTTTGCAATCATTCGCGTATTTGTACATGACTAAACAGTGATTCTCAACTTCAAAGTACCACCTATAAAAAAAAATGGTTGATCTACCAGTATCACCACATCTAAAACAGCTCTAAAGCAGTTCTACAGTTTAAACTAGGGCTAAACCTGGTTCAAAACAGGACTACCCAATGACCATGGTCTAAAATAGCACGATACCAGGTCCAAAATGGTTTGCAATCATCCACTTAACTGAACAGTGATTCTCAACTTCAAAGTCGTCCCACCACATCTAAACCAGGTCTAAAACAAAACTATTTCAGGTCTAAACCAGGTCCAAAATAGACTATCTCATGGCCACTGCTACATTTGTTGTAAAAAGTGCTACTGTACTTGATATAAAAAGAAATATCTTCTGTTTCATTCCAACTCTTGGTACTTAATGGGTCACTAACTTTCTCCTCGCAAACAGGAACTGATGCTGTTCAGAGTCATGCATATGCAGAATAGCGTGTTAATACTTTGCAATGACAATACTGGGGGTGTTCTACATGCGTCTCTATTAGTGGAATGTTCAGCAGTGACCATGACGACACAGTGCACACATTAGCGGACGCTGTCAAAAAATGGTATCGTCTGACAAGTCGAGAAAAAAATAAAATGAATTAAAAGAACTAATTTCCAGGAGCTTGTGATCAATAAGTCTCCACGGTCCTGTTTAAATGTTTGATTTTTAACACAATGTATGACTAACAAAAAACACAAATCACCATCTACTTCCAACCAAGTCAGCTCTTTCTCAGATTGTATTAAAATAAACTTCAGATTGAGTTTAACTTGAGTAACAGAGCTGCTAACAGAGTAGTGCTTTCAGTTAGCGTCACACCCCCAGGGAATATTTATGAGATTAGGCGCAAATATCAATAGAAATGGTTGGAAAGTGTGAGTGTATGTTTAGAGCAAAGAGCAGAACTGTGAGAGCTGTATAGCCATTCCCTTACACACATTCATTCATTCACTGCAGTCCTTCTTATATAGACATGCCTCTTCTATGACGAGCAGCATGACTTGCTGATGATAATTATTTCTCAGGTCCAACTGAGTTGTAATTACCTCACATTGCAAAGCTGATGTGAATTCACTTGTGTTCACTAACCTCGTTTTAATGGACTTTTTTCCCTCTGTATTTAATCCTTTGTTTACTTGAAGTCTATTCCATTTCTCCTGCAGCCGCTATATTAGCGCTTGCTCTGTAAAGGTGCCGAACAGTTGGTAATTTCTATGCAGTCATTAAGCTGTCCATTAATCTCTGCTTTGAATGCCATATCTTCCATTCATTCTTAATAATAAGTCTTTTCATGCCTTGATGATAGTCTTTCATCGCTCACAAGTGCAAGCCAAATTATTCTCCTCTTTCTTTCCCCTTTTTGCTTTAGATGCAAAATAGCTATGAGTCACTATGTATACCCAAACACATCCACACACGGCCAGAGAGCTCTTGTTAAGGCTATTACGGTGCTCTTTGTGAATCATTGGGCCCATGTAATGTAGAGTAATCCCTGCTTGTGTCCAATGGGCATAGTGACAGTGCAGTGGCCGCTTTTCAGGTGAGCTGGGAGGACTACAAACACTTAACTGTGCCACTGTGGGTTATAACAGTGAAACATAAAGCTGCACCTCAAGCGTTGGCCGTACCTGAAAGAACTACAAATCCCACAATTTGCATTCACTTACTGCACTGGTTTATTTTATCCTGTTATTTTTCAAGGAGACCGGGCTGTTAGCTACTGAAATTTAAATTTAAAGGTATATTATGCAAAGCTGACTCTTGTGAGCTGTAAGACATGTTATAATGTTACCTCATCAAAAAGGAGTTTGATGAGGTAGCGGGCCAGCCTTTAGCCATTCCAGCCAGCGCCGTAAAATGATTCTAGTGAAAGTCAATGGAGTTTAAAAATACATGGGAGCACTTTCTATATTACCACATTACAAGGAGGAACAGAGAGTTTTCTGTTTGAAAGAAGAGCACAGACTAAAAATGCTATTTGTGAGTTAAACTTGTATAAACAAACCAACTCCAGGTATGGCCGCTGTAGGAGCTGTGTTCATGTTGTGTGTTCATGTTGTTGGCCTCTTATTGTGCTCATGACCTGCCCTAACAACACATGGCATTGGGTAACCAGACACAGATATATAATATAAATATAAAACTAATTATTTATATTCACTCAATACATAGTTCAGCCAATAGTGACCAAAATGTCTGTTTCTGGCATTTGTTATAATAAAAAAAAAAACTATATATACTATACTATACTATACTATACTATACTATACTATACTATACTATACTATACTATAGTACACTACACTACACTACACTACACTACACTACACTATACTATACTATACTACACTATACTATACTATACTATATTACACTACACTATACTACACTATACTATACTATACTATATTACACTACACTATACTACACTATACTATACTATACTATATTACACTATACTATACTACACTATACTATACTATACTATATTACACTATACTATACTACACTATACTATACTATACTATATTACACTATACTATACTATACTATACTATACTATACTATATTACACTACACTATATTATACTATACTATACTATACTATACTATACTATATATTTAAAAATTATACCACAGCTGTCAATGATGGAGGTTGGTCAAGATAAGATAAGAGGAGATGCAGGAGGTTTCTGTGGTGATGCAGATGAACAGATAAACAAGACTGCTCTATGTAAGTGACTTAGCAGGACCGTGTAGAGGTGAAAGTACAATGACTGAAATGTTGGAAAAGTAGTAGCAGAGAGAGTCAAAGGCAGGAGACCGACTTAGGCTGACAGTAATAGACAGACAGCATATATTTGAATATATGTATCTTGTATTGAGGGGTTGTCACAGCGAGACTTCTACCTTCTGCAAAAAAGTGAGTTTCATATTGACTCGGCGATGCTTTCACCTCAGATGATCTTCTCTACCCGCTCTGTATTTAAAGGATCTATATTAAGCTAAATGAAGTCTTGTGAGCTTTAAGCAATATTAAAATGACGGCATGTCGTTACATCTCCAAAAAAATACCAGGAGTTGTGTCGGTTTGCATCTCCAAAGCTCAAAATGCTCTTTTCTAACTTGTGATGTCATGTAGTGGTACTTTTAGATTTAGTTGAATTGGTGAAATTACCCAAATGATTCTCGTGAAGGTGCATCGAGGGTTTCAAGAACTAAAATATGCAGAGTGTGAATGAAACAAAACGAAACTCCAAGTGTGTTTTGATGAGAAAATAATAAATGGTAGTGTAAATTCTTGTGGATCAACATAATCGCAGTGAATAATTGTAGGTAATATCAAATGAACGTGTTTCGCACCAGTCGCATTTCGTGTTGTCTCCAGCTAATCTCTTCTTCTGTTGTGTGACCAACGCCGTCCCCATTTCCCCGTCCGTCTGTGCCCAGTAAATCTCCATTCCCCTCTGCGCTCTCTCTGTCTCTCAGGGGAATTTGATTTCAGCTTCACAACATGACCAAATGATCCGTCAAAATGAAAGTACTTTGTAATAGTGAATAATGGAAGTGTTAAATTATTCACTCCAAAAGAAAATGTTTGAGTTTTATTAATTGATCTAAGGTTAACACGAGGGTCCTGTCACAGATGGTTTCATAAAACGCCTTTCCGCACTCTGTCCTATCTCGATTTCCGATGGACGTGATTGACAGATGGAAGAACTGATCACAAAAATGTATGATCGGTTTGCGTTATGGTAAAAATATGAACAAGCAAAGCACCAAACTCTGCAAACTGGAAGTAAAAGAAGTTATACAGCATTATAGCATTCATAGAACCACAGTTACTGCACTTCTTATGGTTTATTTTCTGGGCTCTTTTAGGCCGTGACCCATGCCAAAAACGAGAATTAAACACCTCTAACTCTTCTCACTCCGCAATCCAAGAAGCCAAGAGTCACGCAAACGCAGTTACATGAACAAGAAAAGCTGTAAAACCTTGAACTTAACACAAAATATTAGATCAATACAGTATTTTGTTCTGACGATACAAACGTATTCGAGAGGAGACAAAAATTCAGGTGCTGCAGGTTGAACCGATTCCAAATAAGGACAAAAAAAACAATATATATGACTATAATATTGCTATGCTATGACTCAAATTAAGAACATTTTACTAATTAAGAGGATATTTAACTTATCAAGTAAAATTATCTACCAATGGAGTAAGTATTTCTTTCATTCAGTCATAGATTTAGTTATATTTTAAGTGCAAGGAGTTTTGGTTTTTTTTTATCTTAAGGGTAGCAAGATCTATTTTGATATTTTAAGTGTTGTATTTTTGTATTTTTATCATT
>JACN01014851.1:0-16198 GCA_000787155.1 Scartelaos histophorus | reverse complement strand
AAGATCATTGCATTCATGAATAGTTTTCAGTATTGAGTCTATTCCTTAGTCTTAAAATTAAGTTTGAATAGCTTGAACAGGTGAAAGTCCATCTCAGGGTCTGTCTTGTAAGTGTTGGCTCCATAATTATTAATAAAATATATTTATTTAGTAGATTTTTTCCTTGATGTCCTCCCAAAGTCACTGTCCAAAACTGCAACTCATCTCTCAGCTCCTCCTCTCATCTCCCACCTCCTCCTCTCATCTCCCAGCTCCTCCTCTCATCCCCCAGCTCCTCCTCTCGTCTCCTAGCTCCTCCTCTCATCTCCTAGCTCCTCCTCTCATCTCCCAACTCCCTATCTCATCTCCTAGCTCCTCCCCTCATCTCCCATCTTCTCCTCTCGTCTTCTAGCTCCTCCTCTCATCTTTTAGCTCCTCCTTTCGTCTCTTAGCTCTTCTTCTCGTCTTCTAGCTCCTCTTTTCGTCTCCTGGCTCCTCTTCTCGTCGCCAAGTTCCTCCTCTCGTCTCCTAGCTCCTCCTCTCATCTTTTAGCTCCTCCTCTTGCCTCCTAGCCCTCCTCCCCTTTCCTCCTCGTGGCAAAGTGGTTAGCCCCTCGTCGTCGTCATGTTCTTTCCATTTCCTAATTAGCGGCGACGGAGCCTGTTACCGCGGCGACGGCAGAGGGGCAACTGTTGCTATGGAGACTCAGCATCCGCACGGAAACAAGGAAAGGAGACAAGGAGAGGAGGAAGGAGAGAGGAAACGAGAGAAGGAGCAAAATAATTAATTTGAATGTTTCTGTGTTAATAATAATAATAATAATAATGAATAATTCTGCACAGGGAGAACAAGCAAACTCTGCCAATGTCTCGAACCCCAGACCATCTCACTGTGGGCAAAGTTTAGCTGACTAAAATGGTTACACTTTCGTCCTGGTTAAGGTCTCATCTTGACTTGGTATGATCCTGTTAAATCCTGGTTTGCTCCTGGTTTAGTCCCAATTTAGTCATACTGTATAATTGCTGCTGTTAAAATGCTTTTTTAATCCTGCTCTAGTCCCAGTTTTGCTCTAATTTAGTCCTGGTTTACTTCAGAAGATATTTTTGTTTTGAAGAAAAATATTAAATTATGAACCTCAAATTCATCAAAGTGACAGAAATCTTGAGTTTTCTTTTAGATTTGAAGATCTTTTTGGCTAATCGCCGTGGAGACAGTTTGACCGCTTCTTTTGCTCATTAGTCCCAGACTCCAGCCGCTCGACAAATCACAAAATAAATTAAAAAAAAATCATTCAAGGTTTGGTCAAGTCTGCCTAGCAACTAAACCAGGACTTAACTAGGTCTGAACCAGGACTGAAACCAGGACTTAACTAGGTCTGAATTAGGACTAAACTAGGACTAAACCGGGACTAAACGTGAAACAAAGGAGTGACAAAAATAAAAGCTAGATTTTTAATAATAGTTGCACCTTTTCTGTCTCAGTCTGTCGGGTTTTAATTGGATTTTTTATTTTTTTTATTTTTTTCCAAAAACTCGACCTGAACTCACCAAAAAAACCGAGAATCTCAAATCTGTGAAAACCGGATTCTAATTTAGCTCCAAGTCACTTGTTCATATAATTGGTGTTAGAATGGTTATCCTGTCTCCCCTAACTGAACCAGGACTGAATCAGGACTGAAATGTGCATGTTCTCCCCGTGTTAGTGTAGCGGTGTCTTCTGTGTCCTAGCTCCTTGTTCGTCTTCTGTATCCTAGCTCCTCAGTCGTGTCCTTGTTTCCTTGCCTCCTTGGGTACTTGGTCGGTCACTTTCTAGAGTCTTTGTCCTAAATTTAGACTAAACATTTGTGGCTCTGATTCTTCGCCCAAAGGAGAGCCAAAAGCAGGAGGCCATTTTGAGTCATTTCATTTTATAAAACCATCACAAAGTAATTAACTTGTATAGAGACAGAAAATGCACTGGATATGTGTCTGTCAGAACTGAACCAGGACTGAACCAGGACTGAACCAGGACTGAACCAGGACTGAACCAGGACTGAACCAGGACTGAACCAGGACTGAACCAGGACTACAGTGAGAATGAACCAAGGCTACACCAGGAGTCAGATCAAGTCAGGGCTAAACCAGGACTAAAGTTGCCGCAGTTTTGTATCATGTTGTATATTTATGGAGAATTGTCATGTGGGAGCATGGGTGATGTAGGCTTGTGGGTGGGGCCTTGTACAGGATTGTACTGTTAACCATAAGGATGGTTTGAATAGGGTCTGGGAGAGATCGCTAGATTACTGAAACATGCATGCATGACTCTCAAACCTCTTCAGGCATGTTTTTGATGAGGAAACAATGTTCCCCCTCTATCAAGTTAAAGTTAAGTTAAATCAAATGTAATACTGTGTTGTTTTTGTCAGCTCTGTGACCTCTCTGAAGTCTGCATTTATCTTTCCTTTTAAACACCTTTTGAATCTCTTTTTTCTGTTTTTGTTTGTTGTCGTTGGTTACCTGGTCCTGCATTAGGAGTTTAGCGTCGCAGCTGTCATTGGACGTCATGTTTTCAGTGTGTTTTTACTGAGGTGAAAAAGTCTCGTCACAAATGGCTGTGATCTCTGTGATTGTTTTTCAGAGACAGATGCTGCAGAGACACTTAAATGCAGGAGAATTTGAGATTGTTCAAACTGTGTGTGGCTAAAATCTATTCATATTTCACCATTTGCTTTTGATAAATTGACTGATAAACCCAAATGTCACTACGTGTCAGATGCCCTCCCTGTGTTAAATATAATAAATATCAAATATCTTTGTTGATTCATAATCTCACGCATTTCTGTCTTGTCTTGCAGCCGGTGATGCTGCTCTACGCTGTGTTTGGAAGCTGACCCCAGTGCTCCCGTCTGCTCCTCCAAACCAGCGCCCAAAACCAGCCCTAAATAAGCCAAAAAACACCACACCTTCACCAGCACAAACCCACAAACCAGCAGAACCATGTCCAATCGTCGCAAGAACAGCAATCCGTGCATGGTCCGAACGCCCGAGAGCCTGGAGAGCCTGGAGAACCAGACGAACCAGGAGAACCAGGAGAACCAGGAGAACCAGACGAACCAGGAGAACCAGATGAACCAGGAACCACAGACGAACCAGGAGAACCAGACGAACCAGGAGAACCAGATGAACCAGGAGAACCAGACGAACCAGGAGAACCAGACGAACCAGGAGAACCAGATGAACCAGATGAACCAAGAGAACCAGGAGAACCAGATGAACCAGGAGAAGCAGAAGCAGAGTGCAGAGGAAAGCATGGACTTCCAAACGGACCAGGATTTATCCGAGAAAGAACAGTCCGAAAACTCTGACTGTGACGAGAAAAGTGTCAGGAAATTAGAAGAGGACAAAATGGAGGACAAGAAACAAAATAGCGACCAGCTTTTGAGTGAGGAGGAGGGAGAGAACCAGGCTACAGACACCGTCAAAACTCATACAAAAGAGTTTGAATGCAAGTACTGCCAATTCACAACACTAAACCTGACGGACTTTAAGGAGCATGTGGACTCCAGTCACCCCGGGGTCATCTTGAATCCCGTCTATCTGTGCGTCGCCTGTAACTTCAGAACCAGAAAGTTTGATTCTCTGACAGAGCACAACGAGGAAGCGCACCCGGGTGACGCCAACTTTAAGTACCGCAGGGTGAGCGAGGACGGACACACGCTTCTAGAGCAGACTATTGAGGAAACTGAGGATGTATCAGGCGAGGGGGTCTCCACCATGGTGATGAGCCCAGACAATCTGCTAAATGCTAATGACTCTAATGACGCTAAAGGACCCTCAGAGCAGATTCGCGCGGTTAGTATAAACGGGACCGTGATCATCCCTGAGCCAAACATATTGCACGACACATCGCATGTTTCTCCAATGCTCCAGAGACCTCCAAACTTCAGCAGTGTTCCTCAAATTGCCGTTCCTCTGAACACATCCAAGTACAACCCTTCGCTGGACGATAACATGACGCTCATTGCCTCCTTCAACAGGTTCCCATACCCAACGCATGCAGAGCTGTCATGGCTGACGGCGGCGTCCAAACACCCAGAGGAGCAGATCAAAGTGTGGTTCACCACGCAGCGTCTGAAGCAGGGGATCACGTGGTCTCCAGAGGAGGTGGAGGAGGCACGAAAGAAGATGTTCAACGGCTCCATCCCTCCGAACCACAACACTTTCACTGTCCTGCCCACGAGTCCAGTCGCCAAGGCAACAGTGCACAACAGTCTCGTCTCCAAGGCAACGGTCCACACAACAACCATGGAGCCACAGAGGAACGGAATGTCCATCAGCTCTGTGTCAAACTCTGTGTCAAACGGATTAAAGCGGATCCTAAACGCATCGTCCTTTGGCCCCGACGCCAAACGGCCCGTCATGGCCGTGGCACCAAATCCTGGAGAGAAAGGACTTATGGCCCCGCCCCCTCTGCCCCCACCGCTGCAAAAACCCTTTGACGCCAAACGAGCAAACGCTAATGAAATCAAACGCCCTGTGCCTTTAATGCAGCCACTGCAGAATCCACAGAAAAACAAAATGGTGCCCAATGTTCTGAACAACTCCAAAACAAAGCCATTGGTGTCTATGCCGTCCATCGTGTTTCCAGAGTCTCTGACGCGGCCGATGATAGCTCCACCTCCGATATTTGCCCCGCCCTTTAAAAGCAGCATCCTGGTCCCGAGGACAGCCAAGGAGAAGGCACAGATCTCTTTACCGAATGGCATGCTAACGAACTCTGCGCCGCTAATCCCACCACAGATACGGCGCCCAGCAATTATCCAGTCGATTAGAGGAAATCCAAACATGCCACAGGGCTTCGGTGGACTGGAGGGGGCGCCACTGAGCGAGCAGAACGGAGGGGAAGTGCATAATGCAAGCTTTAATGGGGCATGGTCTGAGCCAAGTGCCCAGAGTAATGGACATTTGGAAGACGCTAAGAACGATCTGCAGAAGGCTAGTGTCCTCACACAATTCCCATTGCTGGAGCGAATGAAGGGGAAGAGCGCCGAGCAGCTCAAGGTACTGGAGGAGAACTTCCTGAGGAACAGTTTTCCGTCCCATGGCGAGGCGGAGGCGCTGGCGGCTGCGACGCGCCTTTCTCTGCAGGAGGTGGAGAGTTGGTTTGGAGAGCGCCGAGCTCTCAGAGATAACCTAGAGCAGGCTCTTCTCAACTCTATGGGGACCAAACGCCATGGCAACGGGAGCAATGGGAGCAACGGGAGCGTGCACGGGGCCGCGGACAAGCACAACGGATTTAAGGCAGGAGGACATCTGGGCTACACGCTCAATAGAGGTGAGTGTTACTCTGACAAACCTGTTTGAATGTTTAAGAAACACAACCCAATGTCTGTGAAGAGAACTTTGTGTTGGAGTAATTCTGCAGACTTGGTCTCATAAAACTGTTCCACCTTGTGATGTCATCAGGAGATGCATAAAGCTCCTCTGTGTTTTTAGAGTCCATTCACCTTAAACTGTTTCTTTCCCCTTAGTTCCGGAGGAGTTTGTGTCTCGGTGGTCATTCGCAGACGATCTGAGCCAGCGCTGGTTCAACGGCAAAACAGGAAGTGTGCTGCCAAGCTCCGACCTAATTGGCCCGCGCTGCCAGGACCTGACCAATGGGAGCAACGGGAGAGTGCAGGAGGCGGAGCTAAACTGGTTCAACAAAAACCTGAGCTCTCCACAACACGACCACTTCAGGTGACCTCCCTCTCCTAGACTTCTCCTCCCCTCTCCAGACTCCTCCTCCTCTACCCTGATGTGATGTGTAGTAGTTTCATTAGGGAGAGTGACATAGCACGGAGGGGGGACGGAGGGGAGACTCCGAGCATCAAAAACAAAAGTTAAACTTTACAACATACTAATACCTTGTTTTTGGTTTTCAAAACAAGAAAAGGGAACATGGTGATGTAAATATGTGATGTGTTACAGTTAAGACCCCAGAGTAACCATCTCTTTAAACATCTTCAAACTTAAATTTCAAAGAAGCCCACACATTCTGAATAAAAATGCATCAAACTTGAGACTTGGAAATAACTCCTCTTGTAACGAGAGCAAAATGATCGTTTGATTGGAGTGTTTTAATTGAGTGTAATTCTCAGTTTGAATGTGGACTCCGCCTCCTTCAGCTGCAGTCTGATTTAAGCACCTCTCAGAACTGTAATTATGAAAATGATTTAAACAAGTGTGTGACTGACAGCCTCACTGCAAACGCCAAACACCAGCCAAACACCAGCCCAATCTGAGCCAGATCTGAGCCAGATCTTTGCCTGAATGTGTAAAAAAATCATCCAAAAACAGACGCATTTTACTTTTATGAAAATTAGCCGTCAACCAAAACACCAGCAGCTGTGGAGGAAGAAACGTCCCTCCTGTAGACCTGGTTTCGTTTAATCCATGTTTGGTCCTGGTTTAGGCCTGTCGTAATTCTAGTAAAAACCAAGTGCTGGTTCAGTCCTTGTTTATTCTTGGTTTAGTCCTGGTTTAAATCAAGTTCAGTCCTGGTTTCGTCCTGTTTTAGTCCTGAGGTCTGTTTTAGTTCTGTTTTCATTCTGTTTAGTCCTGGTATAGTCTTGGTTTAGTCCTGGTTTAGTCTTGGTGTAACTCTGGCCTCTTTGCAGATTTCGACAACCCTCTTTGGACCTGCAGACCGGGGGAGTGTTCGGGAGGTGGATGGACCGAAGACACGACTTGAGCGAAGAGTCCAGCGGCTAAGGTCAGAAAACAAATCCACAATTTCTCAGGACAACCACTCTGCCAGACCAACACTTAAACCGAGACTGAACTGAGACTGAACCAAGACTGAACCAGGATTGAATCAGGACTGAATCTGATTCCTCGGTTTGTGCTGATGGCTCTCTCAGCTCTGTTAAATCCTGTTACGGCGTTCAAATCCATGACAAAGTGAGTCTCAGCGGGAGCCGATCATACAGGACCCCCGCGTCGCCAAACCAAATATTTGCACCGGCGCCAAAAGAGCAGCCGCAGCGCTGTAAATAGCCCCGCCCCCTGCTGAGACGCCACATAAAACACACCACCGGGGGCACTGTCCTCACACACACACACTTTCACATTAACACAATGGGGAAGAATGGGTTTAGAGCTGGTCTAGATATGCTCAAGTATTTGAAATTGTGTTCGTCTTGGCTTACTTGTGGTTTGATTCTGATTCAGTCCTGGTTCAGTCCTGGTTCAGTCCTGGTTCAGTCCCGGTTCAGTCTCTTGGTTCAGACTGTTGTGTTGATCTAAGCATAGTGGTGACAGTCATCTGACAGAGCCACATCACAGCTCCTCAGGGAAAACTCCAGACACACTCATTTACATAAAAATCTTAAAACTGTAAACAATTAAAATAACTTTGAACTGACACGTCCTGGACTATTTTTAAAATCACAAAAAAAAAAAAAGTTTGGTTTAGACGAGAGGAACAGAGGAACAAAGGAGCTGAGGAGAGGGTCAGGATTAACAAAACCAGGATTAGTTGTTTAATCCACACTTTTAGGATAATTTTGACCCAACCACATGTGCACCTGATTTAATCCTGGTTTAGTTCTTGTTCAGTTCTGATTTATTGTTGGTTCAGTCCTGGATTAGTCTACCTGTTTACACCTGTCTCTGTTTCAGGTGGAGAGGAACTTGAAGAAGGATCCGTCACAATAAGAGCTCATTAAACTCAGGCTTTTATTTTGGCGGTGCAGACTCTTCCGGGTAAATCCGAGATTGAGAAGAGGACGAGGTCTGGCTCACGATCTGGGAAAAAAAGAGTTTAGTTTCCACAAAATGATCAAACACGGAAACACGTCCTTTTTAGATTTAGTGTGTTTTTAGAATCACATAAAAAATATTCAGATAAGTGGAATCATTTAGGAATTCTGGCTTTCAGTTTCTGTAAGATTTTTCACTGAAAACTGCAAAGACAAAAATATTTAGATTAGTCTCACATGAATTAAATTTGAATAATTCACATTTCATAATTTTGTCGTTTTATGCTGGTAATAATCTGACAGTTTAAATAATGTGTTATTAATGACAATAGGACATTTAAGTTTAATTCTAAAAGAAAGTTTTATTACAAATTAAAATTCATCAAATGTTTCTTGAAAAGGAGAAAGACATGTTTTATTCCCAGATTGTGACGTTTAAATCTTTGTTTTGTTTTGAAAAGACTCTTTGTGCCTGAATCAGCAGCAGAACTACAAAACCACGACACAAAAACTACACAATCGTTGTGGACTTTATTGATATGGTGGACGACAGACGCCGGTCGTGTCGAGTGCCAAAGCTGCTCCAAAATGGCGGCTCCATCCTGTAAATAGAAACTTTCCCAGAATTTTCACATTTCGGGAAAATGAAAAGTTTTGTTACGTTTTTTGTAAAAAGAGCGAAGAGCCCCCTGAATCCTCAGCCCAACGTTTTCATTTCCCAAAACTGAAATTTACATTTAAAGAAAAAACACAATTTTAAAATGAATTAATTCTCAACTTTTCCTATGATTTTATCTTCCTCCATTATTCCTAAAGCAGCACCTGCACTTTTTGTTTAAAAAAAATCTATTGCACTTAATTTTCAAACTTTTCTTGTTTGAAATTTTGCACTTTTAAAAAAATTGAATTCAGATTTGAAATAAAACTTTTACCTTGAGGCATATTTGATTGTTCAAAATGTTTATTAAATGTACAGTTTCTTTTTCAAAACCATCTCCAAACAATTAAAACAATTATACTTGAGGGAGTATTCTGCAAAATTATTTTTTGAGGTCCCTCCCATTCTCCCAAACGGTTTGCAGTACGAGCCTTTACAAGGCTCCGGCCACAAGCCTATGTCACCAATACATTGTTTTCGGTAAAAATAGCATTTTCAAAACAATCGAAGGTAACATAGTGATCTAAATATGGACTGTGTTACAGAATCTCTTCTTAAAGAGAGAGAAGTCAAATTCTCTCTCTTTAAGAGCATTTTTAAATGTGCCTCGATCATAAAACACAAATGGATCATTCTTTCATCATCACAATTTTATTTGAATTTTTGAATCTTTTTCTAGTTTGGTGTTTCTTCCTGAAACCAGCAGAGACGTGGCGTTTAAGTGTCACTCAAATAATAATAAAATGTGCACCTTAAGCTGAAGCCATTTAACCCGACCAGGTCCAGAGCTGTGTTCAGAGCACAGCATGTGAACGCTCCAAACACCATCTGCTCCAAACAATCAAACAGCACCATCATTTACTTTACATTTAGTCTCTTTGTCTCATGAAGCAAGTGCCTCTTTCAAATCTCCCAAATGGAAAATCCCAAATGTTTTTCCTCATCATTTTCATCAGTGTTGGTTTATTACGTTTATTCCTCCTGACAGCAAAGACGCTGAACTTTGTGCCAGTTTTTGTTTCATGTGGATAAGCCCAATAATTAGAGAGACATGAACCATAAACTAGGTCAGCACGATTTTGTTAAGAAATGTAACATCTATATTAGAGCTATACCACTGCACCAGGCCAGCACTAGAGTCCTGGTCTAGTCCTGCCCTAGTTCTAGTATAGCACTGGTATAGTCCTGCTTTAATCCTAGTGCAGTCCTGGTTTAGTCCTGGTTTAGTCCTGGTTTAGACCCAGTTTAGTACTGGTTTAGTCTTGGTGTAGTCTTGGTTTAACGCCTTAAACTCTGATACATTTGTGTTCAAACTGGACCTGGTCTGAAATATGTAGCAGAACCCATGTTTGCGTCATTCCATTTTTGTCCAATCGGCTGAGAGCAAACTGAGGAGGAGGCGGGGCTAACTTCGCTCCTAAAAGCGCACCTTTTGGACCTGTTTTTACGTCTCTGTGAAGTGCATTATATCATCATGACATCATGGTGACATGATGGTGACATCATCACTGTTGGACTGTAGCCACACCCGTCTGAGGAGGAAGGGCCGTGGATGCTGTGGATCATGTGACGCTGAACAAAGAAAAAACAAACATAGTTTCAAAAAACCACAGTGGAAAAAGGTTCAAAGTTTCACAGAATCAAACTCGGCCGCGCTCACACCCAGAGGAGGAGTTTATTTCTGAATTACAAATATTTGAAATTTTTAAACAAAATCTAATATTCATCTTTTGAACTCAGTGCCATCTGTTATTAACACTACAAAGTTTTAAAAGTAAAAATAAGGAATAATACATTTTGGTTGTGGAAAGTTGAAATGATTTGAACTGGTGGTCATCTGGTTTGTGGGTGAAGACTCAAGGCTGTTTCATTATTTTACACCAGCAATTCTGCAGCTATTAGACATTTTTATCATTTAAAAAACAAAACTGGTTTAGGCCTGGTTTAGGCCTTGTGAGTTAAAGTGTGCAGTGTGATTTCCAAAACATCAGAAAATGAAAAGTAAATTTTATTAATTAGAACAGATTCAGACAGTTTTTTACTTTATTATTTTGTTTACATTTTCACAAATATTATGCACTAAATTAAAAAGGAATCAGATTTTTATGATTCATTGAAAACAGATCCACTTTCCTCTGCTCAGTGTGAGCGCTGCCACATCCAGATCCAACTGTCCGTCTCCTACTTCCTCATCTCCTTTCCTATTTCCTCGTCTCCTTTCCTTTTTCCTTGTCTCTTTTCCTACTTCCTCATCTCCTTTCCTTGTTCTTTGTCTCCTTTCCTCTGTCGTTGTGCCGCTCAAAAACAAACGGTAAAAAAAAAAAACAGTGAGATTGAAGTATTTACTGCTGTAGCTTTAGAGCTTCACAAAAACAAAATTCAAATGCTTTTGGTCCCAGGCCCGAGTCGCACTGTCACAGCCACAGACTGTAGAAATGAACACAGCTAACATGCTACGCGCATTCCAAACAGGAAGTGAGCATGGCTGTGATTGACTCAGGCTCATCATTTTGGTCTTAAAATCCATTCTGCATGATGCTGGGGTTTTATTTCACTTTTGTCTGTAAATAAATGACACTTATTATTGAAGTCTGCACCAAATTTACCCTATAACCGCTAGCACCATGAGCTTCATTTAACTGGCTCTGAACACTATAGGTGACGTCACACTCCCTCAGAACACTTCTTTATACAGTCTGTGGTCATAAAGGAATGGCACAATCGGCAAGAAAAGAAAATACAAGAAAAAAGAAAAAAAAAGAGGCAGAAATATGAAGATTTTATAGAGAAATCTAGTCATATCTGATAATTATTATTTTAGTTTGAAAACATTTAGAACAATTTATACCAGACATCTTTTTGTAGTCCTCCATTTATATTACAATGTAATCCTGGTTTAGACCTGGTTTAGTCCTTGTGAGTTAAAATGACAAATGATGTATTAATCATAGATTTTTTAACAGCAGTTTGAAAAATATATATATTATTATTCTTTTTTTTTTTCCTTAACTCAGTTGAAATATCAGCCTTTCTGCCTCTGTTCAGAATAGTGAAATGTCATATGTGTGTTCTCTCTGTGACTCGGGCCTGGTCTCTGGCCTCTGGTCTCTGGTTTCTGCTTGTGCTGCCTGTGCTCTGGTGTGTGAGCAGAACTGCCCTCAGCTTAAACTCCACTGTAAAAAAGATTTAAATATTTCAGGAATTTATTTTTCTGAAATTGTACAGACTTAAACATTTATTTTTCTGCTGAAACGTGGAATGTATCTCACACCGCAACGAATGTCAGTGAGGAGCGGCTCCAGCGGGACTAAAGTACAGATTTAGGATTCATAATGATCAGAGATTTTACGTTTTATTCACAAATGAATAATAGTAGATTGTACAAATAAAATGGGGTGCAGACCATGAGCAGCTTTGAAAAGGTAAGTTTTAAGTGGGATTTGAAAATGTCTCTAGAGTCCTGAGATTTTCAGATCAAATATAAAGAGAGCATATAAAGTGTGTTTTCTCAGCCTTATGGAATGTTCAGACGTACAGTGAGCCTGGATGCTCAGGCAAACCTGGATGCTCAGGCACATGGCACAAAAACTGTAGCCTTTTGTCCCTCATCTGGAGCCACTCCTCGTCTTTCAGCTCAATGCCGAGTTCCCTCAAAAATACCAAATCTGCATTTCATTTATTCACTGTTTCATTTGACGTTTGTGCGATTATGACTGTTTTTTTTTTTGTTTGTTTTTTTCAGATCTTTGTCAAGAATTTCCCACTTGATTAAAATTGTACAAAATGTATTGCATTTTACAAATTGAATACATTTTAAATAATACTTATTATAACAAATTTTTAATCATTTAAATTGAAGACCTTTTGTCTCTCAGCCCAAAAGCACACATACCATTCTGTGCTTTATTACGATTTATGATTTATTCAATTCTTCTGTTTCCAAAATGTCCTGAAAATATAGTAATAAAAAAAAAAAAAAACATCTAAAATGTAAGATGTTGAATGTGATGGTTTACTTTGGGAATTTTGTTCCTGAAACATTAGAATATCTGAGCACAATTGACCTTTAAGAGGAGACCCTTCCAGCACAACTCAGTATTTTCAGCTTTTTGTGTTTTGGTCAGTTTGGAGCACGCAGACTTTTGTCCACTCTGCACCCAAACACATTTCATATAGAAGTGAGTCCAGCTGCAGACTGTCGACGAGTCTGTGAAATAGAAACACTGGCACTACTAACAAGGCACTTCTCTCACAATGTATTTTTCATAATTACATGGGGACATAAGATCCTCTTAATTTTATATGAAAACATATGACATAAACTTATAATACATTTTGGTCTTACATTTTTGTGTGTAAACTACAGAAGATTCTTCTAATTCAGCTGCAGCGTCTTGCCTTAAATTTTTAATTGATTAAATTATTCTGGTGCAAAAGTATTCATACTCTTTTCTTCAATTTATGTAAAAAATTGTAGTGTCCACATTTGAACATTAGTCTGCAGCATCTCGTCTTCTATTTCAGTGTGTGGTGAAAGGTGTGCTTCAGTGCTTCAGTGCTTCAGTGTGTGAGCTGCTGTCAGTAATTTCTGAACGTGGTGTGTTTTTGAGACTCGGCTCCTTTCTCTCTCTGTGACGCTGAGGCCAGTTCTGCTTCAAAATAAAACCAATATTCAACTTTCAGTGTTTCTGCTCCTGGATCACAGACACTGAGCCACGCCACAGGGACCCCCAAAACTGGCTCTGATCCACACTGAACCGGTCCACATCCGGACTAAACTCATCCAAGAATCCCCATTTAGAATGTGTGGCGGTCTAAACACACAGGGAGGGCATCTTGTTTGTGGCGTGGCTCGGTGCAGAGCTCTGTACTCTCTGTATTTGAATAAAAGACTTTAAGAGTTTTCCTGTCTTGCCTCGTTTGTCTCCGGACCTCCCTGTCCCCAGCCTCCTCCTCCTCTCCCCAGACACGTCTTCCGAGTCACCCTCTCTAAGTGAGTTTAAGGTATTTTAACAGATCAACACAAAATATAAGTGATTTAACCATAGGCCAAGATCACAATTCCAAATGTGGAACTGGGCTCCAGATTATCCTCTGTAACTGCTAGCCTCAATGAGCTTCACTTGAAGCCGAATGCTGTGGGTGATGCATACTCCCTCACAACACTTGTTTAAACTGTGTGGGATTAAGCCATAAACTGTATAAAAAAGTGGACTAAGCCAGTGTGACATCACCTCCACTAAAATGAGGCTTGTGATGCTTCATGGTTACAGGAGCGAGTCTAGAGTCAGGCTCTATGCAATAAATATGATTTTCTGATGGACAAAATTACAAAAAAAAAAAATCATGATCACGTAGAGCGGGTTGATACGGACATTTTAAGACTAAAATGATAATGCCGCAGCAGCAGGTACAGAGAGAAGGACCACAAGATCCTAATGGAAGCCAGAGTCAGAAGGAGCCGGAAGAGCCTCCCGGAGCACTTCTTGTTTGCCACGAGGCAGTTAATTTACTGAAATGAACCCAATAATAACATTAACAGTACATGTGCTTTACAAAGAGCTGCTGTGTTCTTCAGTCACTCCACTCACTCTGCCGGTGAGAAACTCACTAGAGCTGTCACAGCCGCCCTGGGGCACACTGACACAAGTGAGGCTGCCAATCTCCATGCCCTCCCTTCACCATCATGCACACACAAACAGCTCTTTCACACTTGGCAAAAACATTTGGGTTCAGGAGCCTGCATCATATTGACACACACACACACACACACACACACACATCCACAAAAATAAATGCACACACGCATACAGACACAGGTGTGAGAGTGTGTGAGAATGTGTGCCTATGAAAGTGCGTATGTGTTAGGGGTGTAAGAAAAAATTGATTCAGTGATATATTGCGATACTTCATTGCATGATTCTTGCATTGATTCAAAATGCATCTGAATCGATTTTTTATGTTACTCATGACCACCTGCAGAGGGGCTCATAGTGTGTGGGTCTGGTGCATAGAGTAATGGGCAGCGTGCTGCCCCCATGATCCCAGCAGGATTAAGCGGGAGAAAATGGATGGATGGACTAAATCATCATTCATCCAATTTTGGTGTCCTGAAGGTGCACTCGACCATAACATTATACGTGATATTGATAAATCACAATGTATCGTCTTGTGTTTTAGTATTGGGATGTATTGTGATATACTGAATCGTAACAGGAACATCGTGATATCGTATCACCAGATTAACGGCAGTGCACACCCCTGGTGTGTATATGAGAGTGTGTTTGTATAAGTGTGTGTGTGAGAGTGCCTCTGTAACACTAGCGTGCATGTGTGTGTTTGTGTGTGTGTGTGAGTATGTGCATGTGAGTCAAATGTTTAAATCAGTCAAATTGAAAAAGATTTATGATTTTATGATATTTAGAAATTCTTCTTTTAGGTTGAAAATATTTGTTTTGAATTAGCTTTTTTTTGTTTTATTTTATTTTATTATTTTTTTAATTTTTCAACATGTCCCCCCTTCCGGTCGCAAACTCCTTTTAGTGAGGTTTTGTAAAGAAGACCTCGCTCGTTCCTATACCGTCTTTGAGCGTCCTTTTGATGTTGTTTCTGTTTTGCCCGACAGGCGGCGGGAAGAGGAAGAGGAAGAGGAAGAGGAAGGTGTGTGTGTGTGTGTGTGTGTGTGTGTGTGTGTGTGTGTGTGTGTGTGTAGTCTTCACAATCTGGAATTGTGTTTTGTTTCATTCCCACTTAATTAACACACAAAGCCTGCATATTTAAGCTGAGTTTTTCTCTTAAACGTAGAACACTCTGTTCCACCTTGTGATGTCATTGAATGGTAATACATCAAGTGCTCCACTGTGTTGTTAAACTCCGTACACAATCAAAACTGTGGAATCATTTGGATGATTTCAGCCCTGGAATTGTCCATCTCTACTGAACTAAAGGTAAACTACGTGACATCACAAGGTGGAACAGAGCATTTGGAGCTTTAGAGATGTAGGCAGACTCAAATGAAACAAAACACAGCTCCAGGTGTGTTCTTGAGAAGGGAAGAGCAGTAGAACATGCCTCAAAGCTCACAACAGTTCTGGTTTCATCAGCATCTCTTTCAGATTCAGATTCTTTTTTGAACTTCACACAAGAGCTTCCTGTGAGAACTCTGAGCGAGTGTGAACGAGAGCGCTAAGCACACTAACAACACTAACGGTGCTAATGACACCATACTAACGACAGAGAGAGAGGAGCAAGCGATAGGAGGGTGGGGTGAAAGAGTAAGGTGAGGAAAGAAGGGAGAGAGGGAGGGGTGAGGGTGGGGCCAAAATGACTCTAAACATGTGTAAAAAAACAAAGAATGAAGTGAACCCAGACACAGAAACATCGCAAGAGAAAAAGTGTCTATTTAAGATTAAACACCATTTAAAAAAATCATGAGGTTGACTGAAAAGAGAGAGAGGAGAGAAGAGAGAGTTGTGAAGAGCAAGAGAGAGAGATGTGAAGAGCAGGAGAGAGAGAGATGTGAAGAGCAAGAGAAAGAGAGATGTGAAGAGCAAGAGAAAGAGAGATGTGAAGAGCAGGAGAAAGAGAGATGTGAAGAGATAGAGAAATAAGAAAAGCAGGAGGGAGAGAGAGATGTGAAGAGCGGGAGAGAGAGAGATGTGAAGAGATAGAGGAATAAGAAAAGCATGAGAGAGAGAGATATGTAGAGCAAGAGAGAGAGATGTGAAGAGCAGAAGAGAGAGAGATGTGAAGAGCAGGAGAGAGAGAGAAATGTGAAGAGCAGGAGAGAGAGATATGAAGAGCAGGGGAGAGAAAGAAATGTGAAGAGCAGGAGAGAGAGA
>JACN01143979.1:0-12141 GCA_000787155.1 Scartelaos histophorus | reverse complement strand
GAAGGAAATTACGGTACTTCAGAAAGTGCAGCATTTCCAGTTCGATAATTACTATAATAATGACTTGAATATGGTGTGTTGTATTTCATCCTGTCAGTGGGTTCAGTCTGTGGCTTTAACACGGCCGTTACATTGGTACATTAACCTCCAGGAGTGTTTACAGCAGTGACACCTGAGTGACAATAAGACCTCCACACTGTAAAATTAACCTGTGCACAGTGGAACCTGCAGACTCATCACTGTTCTTTATGTTCAGACTTTTATCCCAAAGTTAACCCTGCATGCCACAAGTACGAGACATAGTTTTCAGTTATTGTCAAAGTTCTTCTATGTTTTGGTCGGTTGTTTAGCTCTATGATAAATTATGTTGTCATTTCGACAACGTAGGATTTGTGATCTTTGCAGGTGTAACCATTCAAATTGTGATGCCAATTTTATTACAATTAATCTTGCGACTTTACTGATCATTGTAGAAGAGCAAATATTTCCACTAGTTTCCCGGTTTGTTTCTGGCAGTCACCAAAAGGCCAGATGAGGCATATATCAAAAGTTCCATTTGGACTGTCAGGTTTTTAGCTCCTTCTGTTTGTTGCAAACACTGATGACTGAGTGTTTTCTCTTTGTCTGCAGTCGCCCGGAGAGAGACTGACGTACTCACTTGTTATAGTTGGATTCGATCACTGTTAAGAGGAGACCAAGAGCCTAAACCAGAGCAGGCAGCGTTCCACTGGGCTCTTCTCCAAGTATTCACTCAGGCTTGGACTCATTGAGAATACTAATTGGAGACTTGTTTAGTTTCAATTACAACTCCCAGTTTTGTGTTGTTTCACTACTATAAATAAAAGACTTAAATGAGTTTATAAGGTGTTGGTACAATCCTGAAGCAAATCTCCATTAGCAAGAATTGGCTTAAGAAGTAGAGCTGCTGGTTGTAACCGTGAGCTCAAACTACATGTGGTGCAGGTCGGTCCAGTCTGATAATATTTATATATTGACAAGTTCTGAGAGCAGCTCAGAGCAGCTCGGAGGTGCTGGTGGAAGAGCTGCAGCATCACGCCACATCAGTTCAGTCAGATTCTCTTTTTAACAGATGCTGGAGCAACTGCAGCCAAATAAATAAATACACTATATTACCAAAAGTATTCGCTCACCCATCCAAATGATCAGAATCAGGTGTCCTAATCACTTGGCCACAGGTGTATAAATATAAAAGAATGGTCAAAAATTCCTATAAACACTCTCCTCAACCTTGTGGACAGTTTTCATAGAAGAGTTGAAGCTGTAATAGCTGCAAAAGGTGGACCCACATCATACTGAACTCTCTGGGTTAGGAATGGGATGGCACTTCAGTTCATAGTGTGAGTAAAGTGAGCGAATACTTTTGGTAATATAGTGTATTTATAGTGTGAACTCGTGGCCTCTGTGCAGCCTCCAGATGCACAGACACAAGTGCAGAGCAGAGGTGCACAGCAGGGCTCCTCATGTGGGTGTCACTGCTCCACACACCACATGCAGCCTGAGCCCAGCGTAAACCTGCACATTTATGCTTTATTTGAGTATTTGCACCTCAAAAATATTTTCCTTTTGGCCTGCATTCTTACTATGAGCCAGGGTCACCTCCTGTATATGTGACATGAGCATCTCCATGGAGAGAAGCAGGTGTTGGACCCTTAACCATAAAAGTTACATCTTTAAACAAGAATCACTTAAACATGACATTAACTAGAATCTGTGTTTTGGTGCAAATGAAGTGCTCTATAATTCAGTGCACATTCAGCTCTGGGGCAGTGCTTACAGTGCGTTACAATGGAGGCCTCCCTATAAAACACAGACTCTCTACTGTATAAACAAGGAATATGTGGTCAAAATGTCCGCTGGCCTCCTGCTCCTCCGGCTCCTCCTGCTCCTCGCCACCTCCTTTTGCCAAACGCCTGACACTGCTTGCGTAAATGGCTTCTTTTAAAAAACAGCCCCATTAGCATGACAATACCCCAGGACTGCTGGTGCGAGAGAGGGAGGAGATGGGATGGGTCTGCAGAGGAGAGGGGCTCAGGACAGAGACTCTTGGTGACCGGACTGAGCATTGGAGACTGGATGATTCTTTTTCATTTTTGCACCAAGCTCAGACTTTCTTCTGTTTTCCAGGACTGTATTTTGATCAGACAAAGTTATATGGGACTTTTTGAGTGACAGAGAATGTGTCAGAGATTGAGAACCTCGAGAAACCAGTTTCAGTGGGACCGTGAGGAAAATAGGAACCTAACCTGTTATGTGTTGTAACTGTTCCCGTTTTATTGGGGAAGAAGAAGAAGTCTATAGTTTTATCTGCACAAGTATAGACTGGCCCTGAGATGATCACTGCTCTGCAAACTTTACTGCTGCTTTTCTCTTTTGTGGTAAGACAATAATTAATACATATTATACTAGTTGTATCTACAAGTAAATGTTCTGTTTTAGCCTAAACAATTGGTCGTAACTTTCTGGAGGTGAATAATCCGCCTGCATGATTCTGCTTGTAGCGTGATTATTCCTCAATTAACCGCGGAACAGTTGTTCGTAGATACATGTTCAAACATTATTTAACTTTATTGGCCGACTACAACCAGAAAATTGTTTTATTGCATCAATTTATGTGATTTTATGAACTGAATGGATTTGGGAGCTTATATCTTTTCCAAAAAAGTATCTTCACCAATACCCAAATCTGATTGGTGCATCTCTAATTGTGAGCACCACTGAATAATCCTGCCTGCACACTGCATTTTCAACATTTTTTCCTTTAATAATCAGTTTTAAGATGCCTGAGCACCTACATCTAATACTGTTTGAAAATCAGATACTACAGTTCACGTTAGGGACGTACTGGTATCGGATATCGGCAACAATAGTAAAAAAAATCTATATCTGATATCGACTTCCAAATATCGGTTCATCTGACATCCTGATTGGAAATACAATGATGTAATAAGACTTTTTAATGGTTGTAGTGGCCCCAGAAAGTCTCACAATATTTTATCTTTTATTTACACAAAGATGTTGATAGTTAAATAACAGCTCCATAACACATTTGGTCTTATTTTATTTTTGTTTTAAGGAAATAAATGCTGCAGTCTCTGATATTAGTTGATATTTGTTCCAGAGTCTGACATTAAACAGTTTTACCTTTAAATTTAGTTAATCACAGCTGGTTTTAGGCTCAAAAATACCTAGAAAAACAGACTGTGAGCGCCTCTCCGCAGATCTGACCTGTAACTTGGTCTGGTTTGGTCGTCATGGAGATAGAAAGGTTTAAAACCATTAGCATTACCGAATACCAAAAGCAATAACATCTCCTTGGAGACAAGTGTTTGACAGACGCTCCACCAGGAAAGTTACATAATGGGTCTTTAAAGCTGTTGTGTTGGAATCTGCAGAAAGTGGATCAGAGCTGCACAGTCACCATGAAAAGTGAAGCACACAAAAGTGCAGAGTTTTCCTCTCATCTTGTCAGTTTTAGTCATTGTTGAGGTAGTTGAGATAAATGGTGTGTTCCTGGTGCAGTGTCCAGTGGTGAAGGAACTTTAATGAGTTTGGTTTGTGTGGTCAGTGTCAGAAAGTCAAAGAGGCAACGCTGCAACTTCACTTTGTTATTGTCTCACACAAAGACTCTTCTGGGTTTGGACACAGGGTCCACACGGCCGCAGATACAGACCAGGGAGGCAAAAGGGAGACTCAGCTTTTCAAATTGCCTTCAAAATTATTTGCAGTTAAATCAAAATCAAAATCTGAATTGTCACAAAGTCGTCAGTGTTTATGTGGAATTTCTACAGCCAGCGTCAGTCGTCCAGGAAGGATTCATGGCAAAGGAGAAAAGGACAAAAGGTTTTTGATCATGCTCAGTTTGGATGAACTGTCAAACTTATTTTGTCAAGCAAAAGTGAAGAAGTAAAAGTGTGTGATGACCATAGTTGTTGTGTATATACTAGTTTTGTGTTGTGTGTTGCAGGTGTTGTGTGAGACTGAACCGACAGCAGACAGAGCCCAGGAGACTCAGGGTAAGACACTAAATCAGCCTGAGCCCCTCACAGCCCCACAGCCTCACAGCCCAGTGCTGCTCTTTGTGCCTCTTTTATTGTGTTTTAGTCAACACATTAAAGACCCAAATTAGACCAATGCATCTGCTGTTTTCCACATTTAAAGGAAAGTCTCAAAACATCCACATTTACACATCATGATACTTGAATTTATCATGATATGTATATTTATATATCATTGTTAAAATATCTGTTTCTTCAGACATTGTGGTGTCACTAAAATAAAAAAATGTTGAGTTTCAAAGAACTGCAGTGCACATCTCTTTCTTCTTTTGCACAGTTTGTGTCTTTGGATCCAGCACTTTTATTGATGTACATGTTTAGCAGGTGTCATAAGCTTCTGTGGGTCATGTCTGACGTGTCTTATGTATTGATGAATTGTACTGATTTATGTAGTGATTCAGATTCTCAGTTGAATGTTTTTGTGTTGTGCACAGAACCAGCCTCTCTGGTCCATCTGACATCACAATGGGCTTTTCAGCTGATGAACATGTCCCTGCCCTTCTCCAGAGCCCAGAGCATGTGCAGAGGACACTTCAGCACACTGCCCTCTGCTGACCAGGAGGAGGAACTACATGGCCTCCAGCAGCTGCTCCAGCAGACCGGAGTCACGTCTCCAGTCTGGGTCCAGGATTCAACCAAAGCACCTTCAAAACCACAGGCCCTGTCCAGACAATGTAAGTGCACTGATGCTCACTCACTATTATTATAAAAGTGACTCTTTAAACTCACAGCCCAGTGAAGCTCATACACTGTGTATATAAATGGACATAGCTCCAGATGGGAGGTTAGCATGAGGCACGTCCTACTGACCCCGGCTCCACATGACTTACACTAAGTCTAAGTCAAAGTATTGGTGTTTTTATTTCATTATTTTGTAAGGACTTTGGTTCCAAATTCACCCCTGAAACCACTGGCTGTGTGAATAAAATTTTTCTAGATCCAAACTGCTCCAAGAGGGAGACGTCACACTCCATTAGTCCACTTCTTTATACAGTCGACAATGGAACTATGGATGTAACAGATTACACTGATATCTGTTGGTTCCGTTCAGATGGAGACTTGGTTTGGTCCTGTTCTAGTCCTGGTTCTGTCAAAGTTTAGTTTAGTCCCAATTTGGTTATGGTGGGTTTTTTTGCACAGTGACTAAGTTAACAAGGCCATAACATCTCTGAGACAAGGAGGTTACGTTTAGTGAACTCTTTATATTATTTTTTTGACCTGAGATGACAGTAACAACCTATTTTATAGCCGACTGCTCACTTAAATACTCCTTTCTTTTACTTCCCAGATGTGAAGTTCTCCGCTCTCAACTTCCCAAAGGAGACTCGCGATGGTTTCGCCCGGATCAACATCTCCTTCCCGGGCCTGTCGTCCATCAGCGTGTGCGTTCGTGTGCAGTGGGACGTCCAGTGGAGCGAAGTGTCCACCATCTTTTCCTACGCTGCTCCCGTCTTCACCAACGAATTCCAGCTTCGCAGCCAAGTGGACAGCCAGGGCCGGATCCTTCTAGCCCTCATCATCCACGGAAAACACATGCCCTACAAGGCCTCTTTCCCAAACGATGGAAACTGGCATCACATCTGTGTTACCTGGACACAAGCCGGCGAGCAGTGGACCATTTATGTGGACGGGGAGAGAAAAGACGCTGGGAGTGGAGCAGAGTCGTCCAGGGATATACACGGAGACGGGATATTCATTTTGGGGCAGGATCAGGACTCGTTCGGAGGGAATTTTACGGAGCCGTTCTTTGGGAATATCACGGATTTGCATGTGTGGAATATGTCACTGGAGGCGAGGCACGTGCGGGCGCTCTACGGGTGCTCGCCGGGGTCACATGAGGTGTTCTTCAGCTGGAGTCTGGAGCATCTGAGCAGGCATGAGGTGGTCAGAGAGATGGACGCTCTGCTTTTCTGTCCAGGTCAGTGCATATTTCACCTGCAGTTATCTAAAAGTACTGCACTCCAAAAGGTTGTATTTATTATTATAAATCAAATATTATAACGACTACTACAAATTATAGATTAGAAATAAGTAAAATGTCCCATGTGTTTAAAGGGGCTCCATGTAACCTCTCAGGTGGAGGGGCTGTGCCCTTATTACTGCATCCAGAATGTTCCACAGTGGAGCATTCCTTCCCACAGATTTGGCCTGTAACTTTGTTTGCCGGTGTCACCTGGTTGTCTCCATGGAGATTGATAAGTTTAATGCCATAATGTGGAATATTCAAGGCAATTAGTATAACGTCTCTAAGGAGGCAACCAGGAGGCAGAGCCTCCATCAGAAAAGCGACAAGTGGTGTAACATTTAAATATGCTTAACTGTTTGATCAGAGACTTTTTCCAGTTTTATTGCATTTCATTTCACTTTATTATAATAATTCATGGAGCTGTGTTTATGAAATGTGGCGGTGTCGTAGTATCAGGTTGTCCACAGGACCTGTTATTATCTTTTCCCTGAGGGTCAAAGCACTTTACAGTTTCATGTATTGTTCATTCACACCACTTGGTGGTGATAACCTACGCCCTGGGGCACACTGACGGGCACAGTCTGTGTCATCTGCCATGTCTCATGTACACACCAGGTTCACATATATCAGTATTTAATCATAACATGATTTAATTATAACATAAAAACATAAAACAACATAACATAAAACACACACATTCCAATGTTCTCACTGCCAAACTCCAGCACCTTTTGTGAGCTAAACACAGCCTAATCTGATCACGGTGCGTTCACTTACACAGAACATCTTGCAAATGTAAAAAGTTGAACATAAACATGTTTTCTCTTTTTTACTCGAGCTGTCTTACATTCTAGCTCAAGGAAACTGTATTATTCTCCACTGGAACAACAGAGACACGACACAATAGAGTCTGTGTGAACATAAGTGCTGAGCCTCTGTTAGCAGCTCTGTCTTCAGCAAACAATAGCTGCACATAATACTGCAATTAAACAAGAAGTGGGCTGAGGCAAATTGGTACATAATACATTTCTTTTCGAAAGGTTTTATAAGTCAGGATTTTGAGGCTACTTCAGGGCGTTTTTGTATTTGCTTTGTGTGTAATTGTCTAATAGAAAATATCATAATTATCATGCAGACCTGATTAAACTTGTACTGCCAGCAGGGCTAAATGAAGCTAAATACAAGATCTGTTTATTTTGTATTTAATGTGATATTTTAAATGCTTTTAATATGCTCATGATACAACATTTTAAATTACAATGTCATGAAAAAACTAATAATAATTCTATTAGCAATAATGTTAATTGCATTACATTTTATTATGTTTTATAATCCATATTTATAAGCAAATCAGCTTAAAACAAAATTACTTTATTTGGTCTTTGGATCAACATGAAATAAGTACAGCCGATCAAAAGGGTGACATGATGATTCTGTTTCTGATTTATTTATTTTTTTTATTCCATAGAGAAAGAAAAGAAAAACATTTACATAAAAGCACATGTTCTATTCCCTTATCGAGTCACTAAATGCAATAAACACTGTCTTTTTGGTTGTCTTGCACTGACAGCAAAGGACCAGCAGATGGAGCTGCAGGGCTGTAGGACGCTGCAGGGATGGACCAATCAGCAGCCGGAGTTCAGCCTCATGGATTGTTCTGAGCCTCTGCTTTTCATCTGCAGGAGCAACAAAGGTGAGACTCCAGCATCTGATACACACCAATGCACTATTCACCCCAACACAAAAAACACATGAGGCTTTTACTGGTACAAACTAAATGGATGTGATTATTTAAACGTGGACTGTGTTGTTTTTACTTTTCGGTAATGGGTGAAAACAGACTTACTTTACATTTATTCCATTACAGGTTTTATTGCTCAAAAATGCCTAGAAAATCAGGCATTCTGACTCTGAGCGGGGTCTCCACTCCACAGATCTGACCTGTAATTTGGTCTCCGTGATGATATAAAGGTAGTAAAAGCAGAAAAACAGAAGGCAGAAAAGTTACACAATGCAGCTTTATGAAAAAAAAAGACAAATTTTGTAGTAGCTCCGTCGGTAGAGACACTGTCCACTGGTCCGAAGGTTGCTGGTTCGAATCTCGTCATAAACCTCACTGGTTGAGCGGTCAGATCCATTGACTCACAGGTTGGCGGTGCTATTCCTGCTCTCACAGATGAATGCTGTTGTTGTGTCCTTGGGCAAGACACTTAACCCCCAGTGCTTGAATATGTGTGTGAATTGGCGAGTGGTTCCTTCTATGTAAAGTCCTGAAATGTGTGTGTGTTTTTTAAATTAGTTTAGTTCAGTCCAAATGTATACAGATGCGTAACAGTAAATCTAATCACAGTTATTAAAGATTTTAGTTTTATGTGAAGGATTTTGACTGCGTTTTCTTGTGCACGTCGATGTCACTACATTCATACACGATTTGTACTATCCAACTCTACTGACCATCAGCTTTGCGTGCATTATACTTCATTAACACCGCTAAAACCTTCAACTTTGCACTTTGCGTCTGAGTCTATGCAAATGCCTCCTTTAGTGTGGCGTCCATATTTACTGGGCCAAACCATATATTAATAAAAGTGTCTCTTAGCGGTTCTTCCCGTGTTGCCTCATCTTATATCCTTGACAAACATGATAAGACGGCGGGTGTGACCTTGATCGACACACAAACCTTATAATATAATTCTGATCATCTGTGAAAAAGCCTTATCTTTAAAAGGTTAAAGAGGAGGTAATACGCTAAATCAACTTTTTAGAGCTTTCTGCCATTTTATAATGTAGTTTCCTCATCAAAAACATCTCAGAATGTCTAAATCACTTCTGTACGTTTGAGCGATTTTGCAGACAGAAGTTGTTTCTGGCGAATATAGCAATTTCAAACTAACTCAGGGTAATGTCGGCTTTTCCCTGGAGGTGATGAAAACAAGAGTCCAGAAGTCCAGATGCATTTTAATATATGTTCCTTTAATTCGGCTTAAACAGAAATACAGGTACACCCTGGGGACTGTCCAGTTACATCTCTAGAGTCCCCTGACATCTCTCCACGTTTATATACTGCCATTTTAGCAGACGTCAGCTTTCTTTAAATGACTTGGATTCCATATTTGGTATGGTTTACAGCTTGAAAATAACCTGAACACCCCAGTCTTTAAACTGTACATATGTGGCTCCTTTGAACCTGCCCGAACTTCCACAAATATCCCAGGTTCCCCTTGTGTCGACCTTGCACTGAAGCAACAGGTTCCATATATTTTTAACCCCTGTCTCTGCATGTCTGTGTCACTCTAAATGCTGCCTCTTTGTCTTTGTGCACAGATTAGGAAATTTGACAGACCCCGTAGAAGAACACAGATTATAAAGATATTAACAAGAAATCATTTCTCACAGTAACATAGTGATATAAATATATTTTGTATTAGCAATTTAAACATCACAGAAGTGCAGTACCTCCTCTTTAAAGTTGTATTCTGTATCATTTTGGTTGGATGTCCTTCACCTGCTTATTTCTATGGATATGACATTGCTCTGCCTGGAATGTTCCACAGTGTGACACTGAACAGCTCTGCCAAACTTTATTACATTACAGGTGGTTTTATACCTGAAATATACCCAGAAAAAAAGACATTCTGACTGTGAGTGCATTGAAAGGTTTAATACAATACTCATACTATGAAACATACCTTACAAAGCATCTCCATGTAGAAAAGTATTTGACAGGAACATTCTCAAATCGTTTCAAATATAATGTTTGAGAGGGTAAATGGGAAGAGGAAATGACTATAACATGATTCAAAGTTTTGTGTAACTTTTTTGGTGGACCATCCAGTGCTTTTCTATCTTCATGTTTTCCTAAGTATAGCTGTAAAACCACCTGCAATTTAATAAATGTAAAGTAGATCTGTTTAATGTCATACTGTGGAATATTCTAGGCAAAGTGATGACATCTCCATAGAAACATGCAGGTGGTGAGCGGGTGAATGATTTTGAGGCTGTGTTTATGGTGAAAATGGTTGTTGCTTTTGTCCTAGAGCGTTTTCTGAAGTTGAAGAAGATGAGTGTTGTGAGGGACAGTCAGCCCACCGCCTTTCTGAGCCAGATCCTCACAAACACCAACAAAACACAGGTAATGTACAGCTACTATACTCAAACTAAAACATAACACAGGTAATGTACAGCTACTATACTCACCAACAAGACACAGGTAATGTACAGCTACTATACTCACAAACAAGACACAGGTAATGTACAGCTACTATACTCACAAACAAGACACAGGTAATGTACAGCTACTATACTCACCAACAAGACACAGGTAATGTACAGCTACTATACTCACCAACAAGACACAGGTAATGTACAGCTACTATACTCACCAACAAGACACAGGTAATGTACAGCTACTATACTCACCAACAAGACACAGGTAATGTACAGCTACTATACTCACCAACAAGACACAGGTAATGTACAGCTACTATACTCACCAACAAGACACAGGTAATGTACAGCTACTATACTCACCAACAAGACACAGGTAATGTACAGCTACTATACTCACCAACAAGACACAGGTAATGTACAGCTACTATACTCACCAACAAGACACAGGTAATGTACAGGTACTGTACTCACAAACAAAACATGGGTAATGTACAGCTACTATACTCAAACTAAAACATAACACAGGTAATGTACAGCTACTATACTCACCAACAAGGCACGGGTAATGTACAGCTACTATGCTCACCAACAGACACAGGTAATGTACAGCTACTATACTCACAAACAAAACACAGGTAATGTACAGCTACTATACTCACAAACAAGACACTGGTAATGTACAGCTACTATACTCACAAACAAGACACTGGTAATGTACAGCTACTATACTCACAAACAAGACACTGGTAATGTACAGCTACTATACTCACAAACAAGACACTGGTAATGTACAGCTACTATACTCACAAACAAGACACTGGTAATGTACAGCTACTATACTCACAAACAAGACACTGGTAATGTACAGCTACTATACTCACAAACAAGACACTGGTAATGTACAGCTACTATACTCACAAACAAGACACTGGTAATGTACAGCTACTATACTCACAAACAAGACACTGGTAATGTACAGCTACTATACTCACAAACAAGACACTGGTAATGTACAGGTACTGTACTCACAAACAAAACATGGGTAATGTACAGCTACTATACTCAAACTCCAACAAGACACAGGTAATGTACAGCTACTATACTGAAAATCCAACAAAACACAGGTAATGTACAGCTAAAATACTCACCAACAAGACACAGATAATGTACAAGTACTATACTCACAAACAAGACACAGGTAATGTACAGCTACTGTACTCACCAACAAGACACTGGTAATGCACAGCTACTATACACAAACCCCCAAAAAATACTGGTAATGTACAGCTACTATACTCAAAATCCAACAAGACACTGGTAATGTACAGCTACTATACTGCAAATCCAACAAGACACAGGTAATGTGCAGCTACTATACTCACAAACAAGACACAGGTAATGTACAGCTACTATACTCAAAATGCATTTAGTGAGGCAAGATGCTAAGATGCTTCCACTATTCGGACTAATTGGACACAAAAGTCAACTTAAAAGGCTCATATTACGCTATTTTCTGATATTATAACGTTGTTTCCTCATCACAAACAGACCTGGTTGTAAACAACATTATAACTTAAATAGCATAAAAACGCCCGTTTAACAAATCTAAATATGTTTGTAAAGTAAATAGTAGTATTTCATTTTGAAGAACTAACATTTTGCCTGTTATAAACTTTGATTCAAAAGAGAGATGTTAGAGATGTTATTCCTTTCTCTGGTATTTTTTACAGTACGGCATTAAGCCTTTCTATTTTTATGGAAACCAAACCAGACCAAGTTACAGGTCAGATCTGTGGAGAGGCGACCCCACTCAAATCAGTGATTCTTTTTTAATTCAGGTATTTATTTTTGGCAGTATTTACACAGGAATAATGCATTATAACTGTGGAATAGTGAAATAACTTTTTTTAATCTGTATTTCTGACCTAT
>KN502086.1:0-21322 GCA_000787155.1 Scartelaos histophorus | reverse complement strand
GCTAAGCCTTTGGTTGGAAGGCAAACCTCTGCAGATGATGATGAGGAAGATTTTGACCTTTATCTAAACAGAGAGGCACATCTGAATAAAACCACTTAGTGAAATCTTTGGAATACATTGCTCCAGACTGTGTATGTTCTGTATTGATGGTTTCAGCTTCCTGTTTTTAGGTAACATTTTGAGGGCTTTTCTATAAGTCAGAATATTTGGTTCAGATTTGTATATTGTTATGGTTGTAAGCTTTTCTTCCCAGAAATCCATAGATAAGATTCAGGAGTCCAAGAGCGAGTCCAAAGCAGGAGATGCAGATGTGACAATAGATTAACTCACTGTGGATAAATCTGACATCAGATTTATGAAATCTGCTACATCAGAATTATATTAGTAAAGCACAAGTAAATATAATTAGTATCATTTGCTCTAACAGTTACTTTCAGTAATAGAGTAAATGTTGTGTTACCCAACTCTGGCTTTATGAAATACAATGGGCATTGGTCCATTTAACTCAGCACAATGGAGGTAAAACATGGCTTAAGGGTTGTACAGCAAATACTGTGTTACAAAATTTCAAATGACATCAAATGCTATCAGCCTGTAGCACTTAATAGATATGGGACGCAAATGATACGTCATTGGTTTAAAATTAAATTATAAATTAAAATTAATTAAATTCAATTTTTTAAAAAATGTTGTTAATCAATAGTATATTTCCCTTTGGCAAAGCATTTTGGAATATGACAAACATATTCTAAAACCCATTCCACAATCTAAAACAAAACATTCTGTTTGAATTATAAAAAATCCTACTAATGGCGTCCATGACAGGAAAAAAAATAGATCACGTGACTGAAGCCTCTGAATACATGACATTTAGACACTCACCTGTCCAGTCCAGATGCTGCCTCTCAGCTGCCTTTGGTTCTACTGATATTTCCAGATGTTGTTAAAATGCTGTTTGGTTCCTCTGTGCCTTAGTTCCTGTCTCTTCTCGGGCATAGTCCCAGTGTGGGGGTCTGTGAAGGTCTGTGGAGGTCTGTGAAGGCTGAGGGGGGCGACGGAGCACGAGGCCAGGACAGGAGCACAGGGGCCGTTTAAAGGGATGTCCCGCGTCAGCAACTCTCCTTTCAGACCTTTGTTATTATAGGATCGTATTGTCTCTGCGTCTCTTTGCATGGCCACACGACCTCTGCTTTAATCAAGGGGTAAATATGGGTCAAATTACACCTGATTGGAGAAATGTAAAGTGCCGACTGTTTGGTTTCACATGCTAGAATGAACTCTGAAGTGGAGAGAAAAGAGCTTGGATTCCTACCAATTTCTGTTGTTAAAAAAATCCAAAGAAAAAAACTGCTCTGAATATATCAGTGGCAAGAAACTAAAAGGTACCCACTTCTCTGGTTAAGGGTGAGCCACCTGATTGTTCCAAGTTGCCATTGCTTTGCATGGAATGTTGCACAGTATGGCATTAAAAGGGTTAAAATGGTCCTTAAAAGGGGACTCAGTGTAATCCCTCATTGTGCAGGTAGGTTTCATTCAAAAGTGAAATTAATTATGTCAACTGGACAACATTTGCCACTTTTTATAAAACAAACTCTTAGAAAAACAACTTACTATTAGGGGACTAGCTTTGCTTTGACCGGTAACTTGGCCTAGTTGGGTCACCTGTTTGTCTATGAAAATAGGTATTAATTGGAGTGTAGAGAGGACAAATGGAGAATATGTGGGTAGATAGTTGAATCTACCACTAATCTACCAACAAATAATTATAAAAGGTAGCACAAAATGTTGTAATTCCACAATAATAAGTCCAAAAAAATCTGCAGTAGCTTTTATTCCACTGTATTGTGCGTTAACAATATTCTTATGGAGCTGATTGTTGAACAGGAACTATTATATGGAAAAGGTAAGAAACTTAACACAATTATTTAAAAACATAAATCCATTTCAGTTCAAGGCATAACACATAATAAAAACAATCCATGAGAAATTTTGGCAACCGATTGGCCAGCTCCCCCCAAAAAAGTCCATAATGACATCCAAACATGCACAGTGCCCAAGAATCATGTAAAACTCTAAATGAACCCAAATGGATAAACACTGAATTTGAGCTATTTTAGAAGTTGTAGTAAAATAAGGACCAGCTTGTAAGTTCACCAGTAAATAACTATTACAAGCCTAGATTTACTTATCTTGGGAAATCCATATATAGTTGATAGATTTGGTATAACTGAAAACATGCCTTTGGTGCTTGATGCTTGACAAATAACAGCCAAATTTGCTTTAACATTATTATTAGGGATGGGGGATATGCAACAAATTAATATGGCAAGCTTTCATTTAGAGTATAGATCATTATTCGTCAACAAATTACCATTATTTTGTCTTTAAATGTCCTATGTTCTGCACATTTGACTCTTGTGAGATTTAAGAGATGTTATAATGTCATCAAAAACAAACCTAGAGTTGTGTTTTGTTTCATTCCCACATGTTCGAGTGATCCTACACTTCTGTCTACATCTCCAAAGCTCAAAATGCTCTGTTACACCTTGTGATGTCATGTGGTGGTAGTTTTCAAATGATCACCTAAATGATTTTAGTGTTGGAACTAAAAACACAATAAAACAACAATATTTAGTATAGTATCGTATATTGTATAGCATTTTTTCGCTGCCTCCCACACAGCACTATAGGTAAGTGTATTATTTTTAAACATAGATCATATTTAAATCATATAATGTTGATTCCAGTTAGGGCTAGTCGGTTAATTAATTAATTTTTATTGAGATCAAGTCTAATTGTCTAATCTAACAGTTGCGTTTTAATCCTGAGGTCTTCCTATTTGAAAAGCATCCAAATGATTTTAGTGATGGAGTATAGAGTTTAAAAAAACAGTGGAAAACTTCTTGTATTTGAGCACTTTTTGTGTGTGTTTTCTGTTTGAGAGAAGAACTGGACATAATTATACAGGGTTTGTGACCATGTGAATAAAACAAAACTCCAGGTATGTTTTTTAATGAAAGAACATTTTAACATAAATAAAAAAAAAATAGCATAACTTGGACTCTTTAATACATTATCATATCGTCAGAGGAACCAGATCTTGATTCATTCCTTTCTTTCATACCCTCGACCCTGTATATGATGAAGACTTGGTGCATGTATTTATAGACTGGTTATAACATAAATATAACTACTGTACGTGTGTTTGTTTACTCAGAGAGAGTGAAGGCCACAGCCACAGTGATTGTTATAGTGAGATAAAGTGCATTTAAATAGAGCGTATGGGGACATTTACTGCACTGGTTAGTCCTCTTCATCACTGAAAAACTCATCTTCGTCGTCCACATCCACGCCAAAAAATAATCTGAAAAAACACAAAAATTCACTTCTATTTGACCAGTCATAAAAACAGTGCTTCTACATATCATTTAGGCACATATAATAATACATTTAGTTGAAAGTACAATTTGGGGAGACTTTTTGCTATTTTTATGTAATAAGGTAAGAGTTGAGTAGTAGAGGGTAGAATAAATAACTTCAGTGGCTAATTATTGGTTCATTTTACCATTCATTTGATAAATCTTAGGCGTTTTAATGATACTGTATATTTAAAATGTGTTTATATTATTCCTCTGTAACTATACTTTCCATGTACTGTACCAACATGTATTCCTCAAAATAATTAGAATCTGAATGGTTTAAATTGTGCAACTATACCATAATACAGGGAAAAAGCATGAGTTAGGGTAGAGCTATATAAAAATAGGTAAGATAAACCTATTTTTATCATATTTTCTATTTCATTTTGGCAAATCATTGACTTTTCTTTACAAGTTGTCCATCTGTGAGGCTAGTTTGAAGGTGCACTGTGTAATGTCACAGCTCTGCCTGGAATGTTCCACAGTATGACATGTCTGCCTGTGAGTGGGGTTGCCTCTCCACACCTGTAACTTGTAACCTGTAACTTGGTCTGGTTTGGTCTCCATGAAGACAGTAAGTTTTAATGTCATACTCTGAAACATTCCAGAACAAGCAATAACATCTAAATGAAGAGAGAGAAGCGTTTTATGGACTGCGAGAATAACGGGAAAAGTTACACAATGCACCTTTAAGAGAGCTAGTTTGAGCTTATTGAGCATGGCTGCATTTGGGCAGAATACTCACTGATTGAAGCAGGGAGACTCGGGGCTGTTAAAGTGGCTATAGGGGTTTCCTCGGCTCAGCACTCCCATACACAGCCAACAGAAGTACTGCTTACAGGACGTGCAGGTCATCTTATTACACCCATCCACTTTCTACAAAACAAGACAAAACAACTATGCACTATCCGTAATATGTCAAGAGACTAATCCATTTTATTTGTAATTGGTGGTTTTCAGATTCTACAATGGGATGATGGCATACTCCCAGATCGGGGCAAGAAATAGATTTTCCTATTGATTACACTGTACTTTGCCATGAAATATCCAAAAGGAAAATTAAAACATGTAGAATCTGGTATTTTCAATTGACTAAACCCAAAAACTCACTGTAATACTACATAATTTTATATTTTAACAATGGTAATTTTCCCTGCCTCCCATCTGTATCAAAGCAGTATAGGCAGGTGTATTATTTTTAAACATAGATCACATATGAATCAGGTAATGTTGATTCAAGGTAGGGCTAGGCGATTAATCAAATTTTAATTAAGATCAAGTCTAATTATCAGTTAATAGTTGCTTTTTAATCCTGAGGTCTTCCTATTTGGAATGCACCGGCTAGTGCATGAGCTATGTCTATTTATACAGTGTATGGTTCTGACCTGTATGTTAGTGCCACAGCGGGGGCAGCTCTTGCAGTTCTCGCTGAGCCAGTCTCGGCTGAAGGACTCCTCCACGGCTCTCTGAATCACCTTTTTACCAAACCTCATCTCCATAAACTTCTTCCCGGCGTCAGTGGCTGCCAGATACTCGTCCCTGAGATCCCGAAGTTCCTCTGAGGAATGCAAAGATTTTTGAAATATGATAACATGTGTCACAGTAGCTTGGTTTAATCACAAGCAAATTAACCATCAGAAAAATGCATGATCCATTTGTGTCAAAACAAATAATAGTGACATTGTGCTGAAAAACATTGTGACCCTCTGCTCAACGGGCAAAATTATGCATTAAGAGACATGCTACCAATAAGAGGCTGTGATTGGATTATCAAAGAACTTACAATATAATCTAAAGCTGTAAGCCTGTTCCCTGACCCCTCTGCATCCAATGTGAACAGAAAGTAGGACGAGCTGGCTTGTCCTATATTTTTAACCTGTATATTGTTCGTATCTGTAAGTGTTGTAAGTGCTATTTGTGTCCATGAACCTTTTCAGAGCATCTTTACCTGTGGGCAGTTTGCAGTGGGAGACCCCGTGGTAGCCCATCTTGCAGAGTGTGCAGAAGGCGTACTGGCACCCGGAGCAGATGCCCATGGTGGAGTCGGGCTCTACCATCACAGGCGTTCCACACGACACTCGGGGGCAGTACACCACGTCGGCCATCAGGTCCAGAGTGGACTGGAGCAGCAGCCGGTCGTAACGAGCAAACAACTCCTCACCGACCAGATGTTTCACCTGCAACAAACATAGGGCACTTTCAAGATGAGTAATGGTGTAAAAAGAATATCCTTATAGTAGAATGGGGCATTCTTTTCACAGTTATGTTATTTACTTCCTGCCAACAGGAATTAGGCTGTTGCACTAAATTGTGGAGGCTGTGTGTTTTTATGTAACATACAAATGGCAAATAAACGAATCAAATTTTTTTTTTTAAGATAAGTTGTGCCTACCTTCCCAAATAATTCAGAAATACTGCACAGTATTGTATTGCAGCATAACAGTAGACGCAGTTGAAATATAGAATGCATTATTTAAGTACTCAGTTTATTAATATGTTTCACCCCAGAAACCATGTACTATAGTACTATTAGAAAAGACCAATTATGCAAACATATTGCATTATTTATTCTGAAAAATTACTTCCGTAGCTACAGCTGCTCTGGGGGATCTCAGAAGGTGCAACCACTGTCTCACACATCACATTCATACAAAGACAAGGACACAACAACAGTTGTTGCCCATGGACACAACAACAATTGTTGCCCATGGACACATCGACAATTGTTGCCCATGGACACAACAGCAATTGTTGCCCATGGACACAACAACAATGGGATTGAACTGCCAACTACCACCTAACCATGTGTTTGAAAAATCTTTCAAACTGGGATGAAATCCTTTGCCTGAAACATATAGATAGATTAAAATAGTTCTGTGCAACTAAACTAAATTGTCTTTTTAATCAAAAGGTCCACAGCCGGATTCAAGTGCCATTTTTAGTATCATGAGAGCAACATGTTTTACCATTTTTGTTCTTGCAGTGATTGCAATTGCAGTGATTAAAAGCATGTATAGCTTATGGGTGTTTTATCTTAGCCCTAGCTTAATCATAGTAGTTCTTCACACATATTCACAACAAACACTGGGAAAGTACAAGCAGCCAAAGTTAAATGAAACAAAGTAATTGCCTCCCTGATTACCTGTAGTGGTGTGGCCACAGAAGAGCATTTGGGTTCGGGGCAATTAAGGCACTGAACATTTCCGTCTTTGATTTGGATTTGAAAGTACTCGCTCATGCAGGCTTTACAGTAGACGTGCTGGCACTCTTTGAAGCAGAGACAGGCTGCGCCCAGTTTCTCACTGAAGCAGATGCCACAGCAGAACACCTTCCCGTCAAACAGTCTCTGGCGCTGGGCTTCGTCATGATCCAGGAGCTGGGGCAGGAGGTCCACGCGGGGGTCCAACAAAACAACAGCCCGTGGGTCGAGAGGGACCACGGAGGACGCTGAGGAAGGGTCTGGGGGTTTCTTTACTTCACTGTTTTTCTCCTCTCTCCTTTCTAAATTCAAACATCATACATCAGTTAGTAACAAGAAGATGTTTTAAAAACATAAGAAAAGATAAGACAATGCATAAACATGACCTATCCATGTCCCCAGACATGAGCTAAATATGTTCAAATCAAATACAGGGTTTACAGATAATAATTGGAAGTGATTTATTCTTCATTGTGTTCCAATTACTCCAGTACCATTTTATACTGGATAATTAAGTTGTTTGTTAGAATTTGGTGTTTTAGTTCTTATGAATATTATCAGAATGCAGAATGTGCTTCACATGAGTATCTTACTAGATTGGCAGTTTCAATGTTCAAATCCTATTGTTTTAAACCTCAGAGGTCTCTGTCTGATCTGAATGGTCACTACTTACAGCTCAGCACCAGCAGATAATCATTACTTAGCGTTAGTGCAGCTCAGTAAGAGAGGTGTAGGGGTTCTGAGCTTTGATATAAGACTTGTCTATGCTGAGAATGAGGAAAAAAGATCTATAAATCTCTATACACAGGTTAAAGTATTTGTAATTAGATTGGCCAACCCAGCCTTATTGTATTCTCACATAACTGCACTAGATACTAGCTACTTTTCAGTCTGACAGTGTGTTAACTTTGGCCTGACAGCAGAAGACCAGAGCTTAAAGATGAATCTGAGCAAAGGCATGGATTTTTGTATTAGTTTAGTAGTTCTTTTCACTCAAATGTTTATGCCCTGGGTGGGCTTGAAATGTGCACTATAAACTGACTTTAAATAAGATAAATAAATCAACTGAATCTAAATAAATTAAATAATCCTAAAAATCCTCACTGTGAGATCAGAGGACTTAAAAAGAGGCAACTTTGTAACTTTAGTGGGTGTCATACTGTACCTGGCTCAGGTTTTTTGCGTTCGCTGCTGGACTTTGGTCTGTGGACCTCCAGGGGCGACTTGATACAGAGGTAATCCACTGCCTCCTCTTTGAGAAACTGAATCCAGGTGAAGAGAATGACACAGCCCTGGTTCTCCTCCCACAGTTCATCCAGACGTCTGCAGAGGGCGCTCATCTGAGGAACAGTAATGTAATGTATAAGGTCTTTTCACAACAATATAACATGATATAAGAGATGGGTGCTAAATTTTTGTTGTCCCTCTGGCTTTCTGCTGCGTTAGCCCAGACTATCATAAGTAGTTATTTTGCTGCAAGTGTAAAACAACCTCTCTTTACAAGATGGCATTTATTGTGCAGAAACTTTGCAAACTAAACATAGTGACTGTAAGTAATAATAAAAAAGCTACAAAAAGAGCAAAGCAAATAGAAAACAAAGAGGATTGAGAGGAATACCTGAGCTCTTGTCATCCATTTGGAGCTTAGTGTATAATGCGGTGGAGATGTCGATGGATAATCTTCAGGAAACTCAAAGTTAAGCACCAGCGGAGGTAGAAAGCAGACATTGTATTCCGTTTGCTTGTCTCCTGTGACACAAACAAAACAATTTAAGAATGCATTAACAAACTTTTTAATAATGTTTGAATGATTAGATAGAATTGGTGACAGACTGGTTCAGCTCAAAAGTGATGAGACTTTGAGTTGGGTTTAGTCTGGGTTATCCTTGCTCAGTCCTCTTCTAATCAGTTCAGATTCTGTCCTCTTTACCCCTCTGTTCCAGTATTTCTCCAGGTCAAGATAATAATTTGGTCTGGATAGTTAAGGTGGTAAAGAACTTCCACTCCCAGTTCTGTTTGAATTCAAAAGGAAATGAAACCGGACAAGAGACTGTGAAAATCCTCTGTCCTAACTTGAGACGTTCCAACAACAGCAGCTAACTTTTAGCATGTGTCTCTCAAATCTGGAAGGCATCTTCTCTACAAAATTCTCATAACATTCAGATCAAAATATATAACTTCTTTTACCAGAGATAAATAGTTAGGTGTTTTGATTGTTCATTCTGAGGAAATCCATGCGGTTTCTCAGTCCTTTATGTTTCCCCCCTTTTTACATGTAAACAGCTATACTTGTTTTTAATGCTAACAGACCATGCATCTCTCTGATTGGTTTATTTTCCTATCAATCACAGGCTCTGAAATCAAGTAGACAGGATAAACCTCCAAATTCACTCATCTTTGTAAAGTTTTGTCAAAAGTTTGCTTCTGGCTGGCCAGGTATGGTCAAGGGGGTTTTGACCAGGCTTTATTTGACAATACAGTATAGTGTGAATTGGGGGTGAAGGGTGGAGAAAGATTCCGCAAGTTGTTGCTGTAGTGTTACACCACACTACAACCGGGGTAGACCTCAGCAGATATGGCTGGGTATCCTTTCCCCTTAGCCACAGTGATGAGCAAAGTCCAGGATTAGCTTAGCTATTCCAAAGCACACACGTGTAGCAATACCAGGGAAAGGAAAGTAACTCATTACAAATACTCATTTTTATGCCTATACTAATACTTGTAATTGTATATAATTCTATAATTTAAACTTGTTACTCTTTAAATCATAAGTCCATTTGTCCCAACACAACTGTGCTGTCTCACCTCTGTCTCTGTTCTTTTCTAAACTGAGAAAAGTCACATAATTGTGATTGTGGTTTAAAACTATTTAATATTTACACTGATTGGTCAAGTTTATTTTATATTAATTTTTTATTTACATTTATTCTAAAATGCTTCTAATATTTAGTTTCAAAAGTTACTTCTAACTAGTACTATTAACTAACTATTTTAGTACAATTTTGGAAACAGTACTTACATTTGATGACATTATTAGGGTAACTGTACTTTTACATGACTATAAATTTTCAGTATTCTTTCCACCAGGCACTAAACACAGCATACATATCATGCTATTTTGTGGTCTTAGTTATAATGTTGTTTCCTCATCAGAAACATAGCCAGAGATATTTTGTTTCATTCACACAAATCCTGCATATTTAGGTTCTTATCTCAAAGGAGGGAAAAAACTCTATTCCACCTTCCACCTTGCGATGCAATGTGGTAATACAGGAAGTGTTTCATAGTGTTTTTAAACTCCATACACCTTCACTTGAATCAAGTGGATAATATCAGCCGGTGCTAATCTCTGAATCTGCTGAACTAAAGGTAAAAGGTAGCTGTATGAACAAAACAAACACAGCTCCAGGTATGTTTTTGATAAGGTAAAACACTCTAATATGTCTGAAAATTGTCTTGAGTGGCATTGAACCTGTATAGAACAAAAGGAAAGGTAAAATAATGTCTAAATAAGATGATCATGCTGGAATACCTTTTGTAACTACTTTGAAATCCGGGGGCAGCTCCACACACATCTGGACTTCCCCTCCTTGAGTAGCCTCGGCTCTGCGAAACTCCTCTTCATCATAGATACTCGCCAAGGCAAGCAGCTCATCCTCCTGGGCTTCCTTATCCTCAGACATTTACATATCTGCTATGACAACCACACAAGTAATGTCAGTGTTAGTGCAATCGTAATCTGCATTGACTATTACCACAATTAGTGCGTTAGATCCATACAATCAGCCCAAAATAATACCTGTGCCTGGGTTATTGAACTGTGCAGGCTGAGGGATGATGTAAAATGCATGCAACTAAACGTCAGATTTGCTAACAGGCTAACAGTGAATTCAGAAGAGCTCAAGAGCCAAAAGTATATTATAAGCGTATATTTATAAGCAAAATAGTATGGCAAAGTTAAAATCCCACCATTTTCAACAAACGTACAGGATGCCATGTGTGATCAAACTACTTGCTGTATTATAAATAGCCCCGGCTAACTTAGCTCTGTAAGTACATGTAAACAATTGCTACGTAAGCCTTTAAAATATTCATATTTTCGTTCAATCTACTTAAATACAGTTGTCCCATCAGTGTGTACGTGTTTGACCACAGAAAAGTGATTATAAATGAGTTAATAACACATTTCTTACCTTGAGATCCAAAGAGCTAGCGACTGACTTCTGCCGTGTTTGGTTCACGTGGGTTGCCAGATTATGGCGGTAGTTTCCAGCGCAACTGCCGAAAACTCCGCCTTCACTCGTGTAGTTTTAGTTTAGGAACCTTGGTTTGGCTTTTTCCATGTGAATAAAGTGAACGGTTTTCACAGGGAATGAATACAGTAAAAATAGAATGGCATTGGAGTTATGTCATAGAATATTTCGGTTTTTGCTGATGGGTTGCGGGTAGGCTACCATTTTAACAAGTTCTTAATGAAAATTGTGAGAGGAATTGTTCAACCCATTCATGACATATTCACAACTAACATGTGAGTCAGTATAGTCACATTTTCTTGGTGTTTTGGTAATTTTTAAGCAGCTTTTCTGTATTTTACCTAAACAAATGACAATGTTTGAGTCTGTTTACTGTTGGCAGGGATCAGATTGATAAAAAATGATACCTGGGACATTTCTTGTATAAAACTGGACAAAGCACCGGTTTTGTATAAATCTGCTGGGACGGACACGGGGCACAGGAGAACAAGATCAAAACAATTCTGCATTAGGATTTAACAGCAAAATATGAATAGTCATGAAGTCCTGCTAAAAACTATGTGAAAAGTTATACAATTGTAAAAATAATATTTTTCATAAATAAATAAGTAGTTAAACATTTTCCAATTAACTATGCACTAGTTTTGCAATTTAATTATGAACCACTCCAAACCATGGGTGTTGCAGTTTTTGATTTTGATCATCTGGGCACTCTATGCACCCAAACTACATTGTGCGAAGGTTATTACTGCACCACGCCTCTTCCCTGTAGTATATCAAATAGACTATTGTTCATATTATACTCCTTTTCTAGGATTACCTCTATGTGTACCTGTACCTGGCAGCAGATGAAAAGCACATTGCTAAACTGCTACTCCCAGATCTCCAAAAGTTTGTACCCTGTTCAAAATTTGAACATATTAAACTCAAATGATGCCTTGTTAGAGTAATTTATATCATTTTTATTTTACACTTGGATTTTCTTGTGATGCAGAAACATTAGCACCCTTATCTTTATAATATTGAGTTGTTGGACCAGCCTTCACTATATTTAGAAGTAGAAAAAATACAACAGATACAATGAATGGCAAAAACAAAATACTGCGTGACACAGAGTCGTAGTATCAACTAGCTTTAACAGACAGTACAGGTAAAGTGAACAGAAACATTCTTTTAACAAAATACATCGGTATGCAGCAGTTGCAGTTATTTAAGTGAAAAAGCACTATTGTCATATACAGCCCTAGAACAATCCACATAGTTTACAATAGTCTCAAAACCTCGCTTACAGCAACCATATACATAAAATGTTTTTGTAATCCTGGATAGCTCCTTTGCTCTTCCACATATTATCAGTTTTGTACTCAAAGCATAAAACAACCATATTTATATTAAAATGAACTTAAATGTTATCAGCAACACAGAAAATAAAGCCATTTTCCAAAATACACTCACAACTTCGTAATCAATATCAACATTCTACCTATGTAATGTCTAAACCAAAATCATATATAAATTAAACCATGCCAACAGTCGCTGATTTAACAAATAGTGCTGAGGTTTGTACAGCCTTTTTGTTTCTTCAAAAACAAAAAGCTACTGTCACCATTTTACAATCTTAAAAGATCGACTATCTGGACAGGAACAGCCGGACGTACAGAGGAAAGGGACTGCGGTTGTTGGCTTAAAGGATTTAGTCAATGTCCATTTGGGGGAGTTTGCTTTCCGGCGTTTCCTTCCCTTTGCCTGTGGGCGTGGCTTTGTCTTCTGCTGGTGCGGGCTCTTCGTGTCCGTTCACCGGCCCGTTCGTGGTGGCTTTCTCCTCTTTCGGCGACTCCACTTTGGGTTTTGGTTTGGAGATGACGGGGTTGCAGGATGAGTAGAGCTCCTGTAAAGATAAGAAAGTTGTTAATTACTTGGCTACTCACTGGTTGTATTCACGTGACATCACCATAAACTGTGTAAAGAAGTGGATTAGGTGAATGTCACCCATGGCGTTCGGCACTAGTCAAATGAAACTTGTTGAGGTTAGGAATATTTGGAATTTTTACTGCAAGTATCATTAGCAACCAAAGAGCCAATAAGGAGGGCAGCTATTTAAGGTAACACCTCTTCCCGCCTGCACCGCTGGTTTAACAAGGGGCAGGTGCTTAGCAACGCTGTCAAACAAACCTGTTGCTAACGCTAGCAGCAAGCGACCTCTGCAAAAGAGGACAACTCACTAGCCTGCCATCAAAGTTCTTATCTTGATTTGTGGCCAAAATGGCAAAATAAAAACCCCAGGACCATGCAGAAGAGGTTAATATGAACATCAATATTCCCAAATAAGGATACTGACAGCATCAATTACAGAGAGGGTTGACGCTCTTTTGAGTTAAATTGAATTGGAGCCAGAGTCAGTGGAGCTGGAATCGTGCCCATGATCACTTCCCATTAGGAAGGAGGAGGCTAGAAGGTTAGCTTTGTCTATTTACTAGTCCTGTCTATGGAGATCACAAATTGCCAGAGTTTAAAAGGGAGCCAAAGGACAAGTCAGAGTTATAGGGTGACTTATTATTCAGCAAATGTATATTTAGTCCAGCTGTCCATATTACTTACATACATTAAAGGTGAACTATGGTGCTTTTCTGCTTTCCATGGAGCTGTTATTGCTTTGCCTGGAATGTTTCTCAGTATGGTATTAAACCTTTCTATCTACATGGAAACCAAACCTTCCTGTTTTTCGAGGCATTTTTGAGCTATAACACTTCAATTCAACAATCAATTCCACATTTCAAGCAGAGCAATGACATATCCACAGAAAAAAGCAGGTGACAGACATATAACCAAAAAGTTACCCAGTGCACCTTGCATGCAAGGTGCTTACCTTAGCCTTTCCGTGGATCTCTGTGACCTTGACCACTGGATCCATGGTGAGGTCTTGACTGTTCTGTTGGTTCATTTTGCCGTTCATCCAAACCATGGCGTCGTTCACCTGTTTCTCCACCCGGGTAACCTCCAACTCATCCAGGTGGCTGTACAGCTCGTCCTGTAGACATATGAACCATTCAAATTAAGAAAAAAAACAACATTAAAAACTCATCAGGAATGATTTTTTTATGATAAACTCCCTCCTACCTTTGCTTTGTAACATTCAATGACCTTCATGTACTGCTGGATCTGCCGGCCAAGCTCCTCAAACGCTCTCGGCCTCTCCTCCGCCTCCATGTACCTGTCACAGATCGGCTGGCCCATTTTCTGGCGAGCAGAAACAAAGCACTGAGTACACAAGAATACATTAAGTACATTATTTCAAGTTCTACCCTTAAAAGTTACCTTAAGTTCAGCCAGTTTGTCAATGTAAACTTGTTTCTGTTGGTCCTCTCCGTCTTCATAAAGCCAGTTCTCTGTATCCTCCAGTTTCAAAGAGAATGCATCCCGATCCTAAAGAAGGTAAGCGTATATATATACTTTATTTTTCAAAAAGGGAATGCATTCTTAGGTAGTTAGAAATTAGACAATACAAATAAATTCAGAAGCCAAAACACTGTATTAGGTTAACAGCATATTCTAATACTCCTGTATAAGAAATGCATGCAAATATCACACTGAAAAAATTACAACAACAAAAAATACTAAATCATTATTACTACATTACTACTACATTAGTACTATTTTAAACTCACAGCTTCAGTGACGTATTTCTCCAAGACACCGTGCAGTTTGTCCCTCATCTCGTAAACATATTCTTCTACATTGTTCTTGGCGTCATTTCTCTCCTTTTCCAGCTTGTCCTGCATGATCATCTTCCCCTGAAAATGTCACAATAAAACAGGTGAATAAAAATAAATAAAATATATGACCAAGTAGAGAAGTGAAAGGGCCCATATTATATTATTTTCTGATCTGTGTTCTAATGTTTCCTCATCAACAACATGCTTGATGTTGTGTTTTACTAGATTAACACAGGTTTAACACACAAATCCTGAGATCTTCTCTCAAACAAAAAAATACACTGTTCCTCCTTGTGATGTCACATGATAATACGGGAAGAGCTTCACTGTATTTTTAAACTCAGCATAGCATTACCAAGAGCTTTAAATAGCTCTACAGCTTATTAACGGTTAGGAAATCCAGAAAACTCTAGCCCAATGTTTTTCTCTATAGTATTTTTTAAATCATTCTTTGTTGTATTTTTTTAGGTATTTGCTCACCATATAAATAAAAACTACAATTAATAAAGTTATATTCAATTAACCTATACACTTAAAAAAAAGATTCTTGTTTGTACTTGGACTAAATACACTGGGAACAAGCATAGGTTGTATAAAGAAATAGACTAGGGGAGTGTGATGTCACCCATAGAGTTTGGCTTCAGTCAAATGAAGCTTACCAAGGCTTGCAGTTCCATATTAATAAAAAGAAATGATTTACAGACAAAATAGCAAAATAAAAACACCAAGATAATATAGAGTGGGTAGAGCGACCCTGACAGCAGGAGGTACAGAGAGAGGGGTGAAGTTTTTTTCAATACAAAGAGAAGGAGTTGGAAGTGCGGCCATGCTCACTTCTATTTGGAACATGGCAGCTGGCAGGTTAGCCATGTCCATTTATATATACAGTCTATGGGAACTAGTGATAAAACTAGTCAAGCAAAATATAGTTGTTTTAGCCAACTATTAGGATAGGAATACTAATACGTTTACATTGTATAAATCTTTCTATGCCTGCTGCTTGGCCTATGGCTGTCAAACAAACAGTCCGTTAACATGCTCCACATTCCTGGTGGTTTTTGGAGCATTACCTCATTCTCCACAAACCCATTGAGCACGTCTGTGGACAGCTGCCAGTGCAGGCTGTTCTCAATGGGCAGCTCCACCATCTTCGTCTTAACTTTGGCCTTTTTGGGCTGAGGTGGCTCGTTCTTCTTCTCCTCTTTTGAGTCCTCTGTCGATGTCTGGAAAAGGGCGAGAGATGGTGATTGACCTTTTGTGAAGTATTACTAATAAATACATCAAAAAAGAAGAAGAACATGTTGTGTAACATGTCTGACCAGCAGGAGGCAGCAACTAGACATGTAGGAACATCAAAACAAGAGTTAGTTGCATAGTATCTTTGAATGTTATTTAGTAAATTTTATTTTAATAAGGCATTTAGTGCAGGATGGAAGTTAATGCTGTTAATGAAATATAATATAGTAGTGTATTGTAGTGATTATTAGATGTTACACATATTTCTGTCGTTTCTATCGTGTTGGCTTTTGTGTCCTAAAATGTAAATAATAGTTGATCATATGTAATTACTGGTAATGTATGGTATGTCCATTTCTAAGCTGGACTTCTAAGAGAATGTATTTTTTCCCTTTTTTCTTTCTTAATCCAGATGCCCTTCCTGTCACAACACATACCTCACTGTGACTGGAGATGGGGGAAGGTCACTGTGACCATATGCAAATCTAGTGAGATTATAACCAGCTACACTCTGGCTCTACTGCTGCCCCTCACTTTCAAATAAATAATTTACATCAAATTATTTTATTTTGTTATTCTTCAGAATTGTACAGGTTATGAACATTAACTGTCTAATAATAATCTGGATATTACTTAACATTAACCTTAATTTTTTCAAACTGCCTTTACAGTAAAAACAAGCTATAATATGTAAATGTCTTTGTAAAGCTAAGGCAGGAGATGAGTGACAGGGCAGTATATTCAGAGACTGATGATGAGGGCCGCTGCAGTTTGCGCGCCTGCTGCAGTTTAAACAAAGCATTCAAATACTTCTCCACACTAACCAAGTTACTGTTATATAATAAAATGTTAAAGACCTCCATCTCCTCAGCCTCTGACTTCTTCTCCCCCGTATCTCCAGACAGTTTCTGCTCCTCCTGGTCCACCTGCATCTTATTCTGACACATGAGAAATAAAACAAATAAAACATAGTATTAAAAGAGTTGATGTATTTACATGTTTAAGCTAGTGCGGTCTTATCTCTCTCCACTGACATCACGTATTCTCGTTCAATGGTGTGACTGAGCTGGTGTCACTCAACACTAAACCCAATCTTAAATGATGGGCTTTAAAATGAAAGGTGTGGAGGAGTTGCACACAAGTCATCAATGGAATGGAGAAAAAAAAAAAAAGTCTACCAAGGACAGCCAATAGATACTTTGCAGCTGATGTCATCAGCTGGTGGCACTGCCTTAGCTGAGACTACAACAGAAGAGCTGATTTGTGCTTTAAAACAAGTTCCTCTCAAATTTCAATCACAAGCCAGCTAGCATTACAGCTTTTGTTGAAAGTCAAACCCCATGAGCAATTGAACTGACCACAGGATACTGAATATGTCCTTTAAATCCATTTTGTCTCCATGGAGATGGTATTGCTTTGCCTGGAATGTTTCACAGTATGGAATTAAACCTTTCTATCATGGAGACCAAACTGAACCAAGTTACAGGTCAGATCTGTGGAAAGGCAAACCCGCTCACAGTCAGAATCCGTTTTTCTCTGTATTTTTGAGAAGTAAAACCACTTGTAATTTAATAAATGTAAGGTAGAGCTGTTTAATGTCTTACTGTGGAACATTCCAAGCAGAGCAGTGATATATCTATAGACACAAGCAGGTGACGGAGCCCAAAAAGTTACATAGCCTGCAAACTTTAAGGTGCACTATCTTACAACTTATTTGGCAATGTCTGATAGTGTGTGCTTTGTGGTAAATGATGAACATTCTGCAACAGACAAACATGCAGTACCTCCCAGCATGACGTCACTGCAAAATATCAATAACCAACATGCAATGAAATACTAACCATGGTTTAAGATGGTTTGGTCAAATTAGTAGTAAAACAAATTGTCTTCCATTTCTGTGCCAACGCCAGCAGCTCAAATTAAAGCCAGGTGGCCGTGGTGTTAGACCGATAGATATTTTATTTTATGGGAAGGATTTGTATAAATAAGACTATAATTAGGTATAAAATGTAACTTTTGGTTTAATGTTTGACTTCATAAACTGTGAAAGTGGAATACATTAGCAATTCAGAAAAAAATAGAATGTTCTACCGCAGCACTTAATTACATGTTTTGACAACTGCCTGAAACGTTAAAGTGTTTAATTAAAGTTTTGTTCGAGCCAATGAAGTTACCATTTGCCGATCTGCCAACACTACTAAATGCCAGCGCAATCTTGTCCACATTTACAATTACAATGGGTATTTTGAAAATGAGCATTCTTTAGCAGCTTGTTTAACAGCGCAGATGGCATTAAGAATCCTGTGAAAGGAAAACAAGTCCACCCTTTTTAAAGCTGTCTTAGGCCTGTTTGAACAATTTATCTGAATACCACAGGGCTGACACCATGATGAGGGAAATACTAGGTGTGTCCTTGGTGAGAAAAGTTACATGTTAAAAGTGGCGTGTTAGCTTTATGATCCACACCAACAAAACAGTTGGAAGTAGAGCTGAACTATTTGGGGAAAAAAAAAACCACTTTCAATTTTGAGATTTTATGTTTTGAAATGCGCATGTAGTTATACATTTTAAATATAACCCAAGACATTAAGATTTTTTATTAAGAAAGAATAATTAGGTCATTAGAAAAAAAAAATTACAAATATATAATATTTCATACCTCTTCATCCTTTGCTGTGATTGTATCGGTCTCCATAGGCTCCTCCCCCTCTGTGGTTTTGAGCACCTCCACCAGAGAGGCGCTGGACACACTGAACACACCATGGATGTTCACCCGTACCTTCACTTTGACCTTTGAACTCTCACCCGACTGCTGCGGGGTCACGTTTTTGATTTGGAACTGGCCTGTAGGACCAAAAAGGGCAAAAGTTAAAGAGTTGATACTTGATTACACTACCAGAGTTTACTAAAAAGACAATAATGCAAGAAATAAGAGTTAAATGTGTCCACTTTTTAAGCTCGTAAACCATAATACACTGCTATAACTGCTGACAGGTACAAAACAAACTGTACAAAGACACTGAAATGACGCTGAAAACAAATAACTTGAGCAACAGTGGGTACAAGTTGAGTTACCTATGGTGGCTGTGGGGTAGGGCAGTTCTTTGGGGTTGTTATAGTACCCTTCCAAAGTGAATGGTTCTCTTCTATAAAACGTCAGGACTTTAGAGAATGGAGTAGCATGGTTCTTGGGGAAAACCTCACAATCGCTGAAACAAAAAGCAATAAGAAGAATGAACGGTCTGTAAAAACTGCTGCTAAGAATTCACAGATTAAAAAAAAAAAACTGCAATGTGTAACTGTGAAAAATGCATGTTTTTACACTGCAGCATATATGTAGGATAGTTAAAAACAGACTGGTATAAATAAAGGTTCTCTTATGTTAAATTATTATTATCCATCCATCCATCCATCCATTTTCTCCCGCTTAATCCGGCTGGGTCGCGGGGGCAGCACGCTGCCCATTACACAGTGCACCAGACCCAGACCCTATGAACCCCTCTACAGGTGGTGAGCCACAGAGGGGAGGGACTGAGGGTCAATGGGACTCCTCACCGGTCCCTTGTTGTACACTGTTCATAGGGTGTTGCATGTTTTTGGTTGATGGGGGAAACCGGAGTACCCGGAGGAAACCCATCCAGACACGGGGAGGAAACATGCAAACTCCACACAGAAAGGCCCGGGCGAGCCCAAGGCCTGAGTGTTGCCACTCAGCCACCGTGCCGCCAAAAATCAATTATAATCAATTATTATCAAATTATTATTACTATTTTTATATATTTTTTTACATACTATTGCAAATCTTTAATGAGGTTGATGCTGCGATTTGATTTGTTAGGTACAATTGCATTTGATTGCCATAAAAATATGAAATTAAGTGTTTTGTCAAGACTAAAAAGCCAAATTCAACAAAAGAAATATAATAAAAATAATAATAATGGTTCATATGAATATTTTTTTCTTGTAAAATACCTTTGTCCCTCCTCTGCTGCTGAATGCCACTTCAGTGAAATTGAATATGGAACGACATCTGTGATGGAGAACTCTCTGACTTTGAATGCAGGTGACAAGATGGCGCACTGCAAAAGATTAAGATAAAAGATTAAGTGTTACAAAAAACAGCTTTTTAAATAGGTTAAGGTTTATTTATTTGCTTTTATCCAACATTTATCACACGTTAGATAAGTGATGTGATTTGTGAATTACCTGCAGAGCACAGCCGCGAGCCACTGCCTCGTCTGCGTTCAAAGTGGTGCTGAGTTCTTTACCAAAGAATTTACTGACTCGCTCTTTGATCGCGGGAATTCTGGAGGCGCCGCCAACAATTTCCACTGCATAAATGTCCTCTTTCTTCAGCTCTGAGGAACCAAGGAAACACAAGAGAGATTAGGCTGGGAACTTAGCTAAGAAATTATTACTACATTGTCTTTTGGGAGTTGAAATTACTATCTACCATCTACTGTAGTCATAGGGACTACAAAACTAAAGCATACTATATGACAGGTGCTTTACATGATAATGTGTATGCATTTGGAAAGATTCTGATACAAGCATAAATTGGAAAAATATATATTACAAAGTATATTTTAGACTACATGTTAATCTTAAAATGAGAGCAGCAGTATGTACATTTCTGGAGGTTGCATGATTTCATGAAAATATAATATATACTGTGTAAGACTGTAACCAAAGGAACAACAAAAGTTGCACACTGTGGCTTTAATAATTTAACTAGTAAAATGAAAAATTCTAGATTGGGTAGAATGTACATCTCCCCACCTTAATGAACTTATCCTGCCTGATCTCGTTTCTTAAGAGAAGCAGAAAAGCTTTGCATGCTGCCAGTGTCCGGAGGGGGAGGCTTGTTGGAACAACTCAAGCACTTAAATCTTTTACTTTCAGATGATTATGTGTATCATCAAGACTATACTATAACTACTGAGACTCTAACATATGGTCTTTAAACAGCAGTATGAATCTTTTTAATATTTCATTTGCACTACTGCTGAGACACAACTTGGTGTTTGTGCATTTGTTCTATAACATACAAAAGTGCTCCTCATGAGCTTAAGGCCATGTTAAAAAGTTGTTACCTTCTCAAAAACATACGTGGAGTTGTGTATTGTTTCATTCATACATGTTTGAGTAACCCTATCATTAGTCAGTCTACATCTCTAAAGCTCAAAATGCTCTGTTACACCTTGCGTGGTCATGTAGTGGTAGTTTTCCAGTTAACATCCACCATTTAAATTTTGTTTGGTAGAGACTGGCAATTCTAGAGCTGAAATCATCCATATGATTCAAGTGAAGGTCTACTCTATGGAGTTTAGAAACACAGTGGATCACTTCCTTTATTACCACATGACATCAGAAGGTGGAACAGAGTGTTTTCTGAGAGAGGAACTGAGCTTAAATTTACAAGATTTGTGTGTGAAACAAAACAACACCAGATATGCTTGTGACAAGAAAACAACATTGTAACTAGGGCTGCACGATATTGAA